>OZ034817.1:3505538-3760538 GCA_964030455.1 Linum trigynum
ACAATTGTCATCCTTGTGCCTCAAGCATCTGACCTTCCAGATTTAAGGTGGCGACTCCACCACGCCATATTGAAAGTTGCGTTGTAGTGCGTGGTGTTTAATCGCCATCTGTGCAGCTTGTTTCGAGTGAAATATCTGCCCCTTGTAGAATTCTCCTTCAAAACTATCAACAATAGGCATTGGAATTACACCATATGAATCAGCAAGTGATAATTCATCGTCCTCTTTATCACCCTGCAAGTAAAAATATGGAGGATAATTAGGCTGCTCTCCTTCTCCCTCTTCCTCCTCCTCCTCCTCCTCCTCCTCCTCATCTTCCTCCTCTCCGTCATCACCGTCATCATAGTCATTATCGGATGGCACGCTCCATGTATCATCTTCTTCCTCTCCACCCTGATCCTCACTGAGCTCAACATGTATCTCAGCACCCAAACAATAAGGATTTTGTGCCATAAAAGTCCAAATCACATTCAAGCTATCATCATCCACAATAGGTATTGCATAATGAAATAAAAGACCATTCTGCCATTCTGGAAGACGGTAAGTGAAACCTGTGATCACATCACTATCTTGTACTGCTTCGTCTCTGCGCCGTATTCTCGGAATTAGATTCTCACAAAGTTTGTGATATGTGACCCTGGATGGAACCGTCAACTAAAAACTACTACCACCAATGAATTTGACGCCCAAATTATCCTCTACTTTCTCCGATTTCCACCGAACGACTAGTTCAAATCTTCTAAAATCACTACATAAAAAAAAACAAACTCACTAATTAAAACTAAACACAATCATAATAGCATTTGAATAATATAATTACAAAAATAAATGTGTCTCTTACCTATTAGCCATTTTTGCAGCAGCAACCAGAGCTCTCTCCTCTATTTTGGACGATTTTTTTGTGGTGTGAATCTGAAACGAAATTGGCTGGGTTTTTATAAGGTGGGTGGCCAGCAATAAGCCAGCGGTGCCACCTTAGTCTTGGGCGCCACCGCCTGGGATGATTTCCCACCTACTCACCTAGGTCTCAGGCGGTGCCGCCTGAGTCTTGGGCGCCGCCGCTGTCAAATTAATAAAACGGTCCAAAAAACAAGCTAATGCGGCAGTAGGGATGTCAAAAATATCCGTAACCGTGGATATCCACCCGAATCCGGCCTAATTGGATAGGGTAAAACCCGAACCCGAAGGACATTTAGTGGGTACGGGTAAAACCCGAACCCGAATATTGTGGGTAATGGGTGCGCATGGGTTTCTAACTATCCAACCCGAACCCGCCCGATTATACGCATGCATATGTATTTTGTCTAGAAATAATTATTATTTTTCTCTAACATATTTTATATTTAGCATATAAATATAATATTTTCATGAAATTGTGTTGTTTTAGTTAATTTTCTTCATTCTAGTGAACTATTGTCGTACTTTTTCTTTTACGTAATGTGAGAATACGTGTGAATGTTAACATATTGGTTAGAGTTATGAAGATAAATTATTATCCATGGATAACCGTGGATACCCGAAACCCGAATGGGTATGGGCATGGTTTTAATTTTCTACCTGTTTCTCATGTGGGTATGGGTAAAACCCGAACTACTTTGGGTAGGGTAATGGATATGCATTATCCGTCCCCGACTCGACCCATTGCCATCCCTAAGCGGCAGCGCCTGAGTCTCAGGTGGTCTCGCCGATTCCTTTCTCCAAAACACAATATCTGTGTCAATACTTTTTAATCCGCCATATTGGTGGTAAATTAAAAGAAAAACAATATTTGTGTCATTCTTCCATAAGTCTACGTACATAAATTTACATTTCAATTTTTTTTTCATACTATTGAAGGAGTTCTAAAAGTATCAAAATTAAATGAGCTTTTTCAACGACGTCAAATATAAACCGACATTATTTAGCCACAACGATCTTGGGATTTTTCTATTTTTGATATTTTCTATTCACCGTGAAACTTATAAATTAAATTCCATGGGAAAGTAAAGCTAGTTAGGCGAAACGTTTATCACATCTTGGACTCAACTTTTTTGGCGAAACGTTTAAACCAAAATGGCAAGAAGAAAATTTACCTTCATTTTTCTTCACAAATTAATTCCCTCTATTAGGTTTTATCATTGGGTTCATATTTACCAAAAGTAAGATAGTCTAACGGTAAACAGCCACGCCACGACAGTGAAGGTTTGGGAGTTGCAGATTCCAGATTCGAATCCAAACGAGCCCCGTTAGTGTTCCCGGAGGTATAAGGTTCCTGGGGGCAAAACCCCGTTGGAGTCTAATTGAATGCAGGTGGGCCCCAAATTTAGTAGGACCTGCTGTCACAAAATGACACGTGGGGGCTGAGGTTCCTGGGTAATAAAAAAATCATCATTGGGTTCATATTTTCGCTGAAGGGCTACTTATTATTTTCACTAAAGCGGTATAATCTAAAGATTTTTTGAATTTAAAAAATATATTATTTGGAGGTTGAATGATTTTGATAGTCACTCCAAAAATGAGAAAGAAAAAGTGACAAATGGACAATCATCCATAATGCATGATTTTGGTTGTCAAAAAAAAAAAAAAAAACCATAATGAATGATTTTATTGATCTCATCTTTTGTTCAAATACAAGTAGTTCGTTTCATTTTAAGACAACAACAAAAAATTTAATAAATTCTCCTAATTGCATGTATTGCGCCTAAATACAACATCCGAAATCCTAACTTTCAAACGACCACGTAGTTCCTATTTCCTGTTATAGAATACAAGATTCCAGAATGAGATCTTCAAAAAATCAGAACTAGAAGACACTTTTATTAACCATAATGAAAATTAGATAATCATAACAATTGGCGAAAGCAGTATCACTGAAATCGTATCGGCGATAAAAAAAAATCTTATATCGAAGTTTAAACTAATGTATGATTTTTAGCAATATATACATTATTGAACCACAATTAAACCACGATATGTTGCTGACTTTTTTTCGATACATCATCATCCCCTACGATTTTACAATCTTTATCCGGAAACCAAGCTAATTAAACACTCTCTCTAGTCTATTTAAACGGCCGACGTAACCACATCTCCTTAATCACACAAAGAATCTTTCTTCAAGCACCAACAAATTAAACACAATGGCTTTCAAGGTTGAGATCACTTGTAGTGAATCGGTGAAACCGTCTTCTCCAACTCCCGACCACCGTCGAACCCACAACCTCACTCTCCTCGACCAGATCTCCCCCACCGTATACGTCCCGCTCTGCCTCTTCTTTCCCGGTCGTCGTGCTTCTTCCTACGACCAACAACATTGCTTCGCTGAAAGCCTCAGAGATTCCCTCTCAAACACACTCAACGTCTACTATCCGTTCGCCGGCCGGTACAAGGACACCCTCTCCATCGACTGCAACGACGCCGGCGTCGACTTCGTTCGAGCCCGCGTCGTTTGCGACATGTCCGAAGCGCTTCAACAGCAGTCGGTCGACGACGACCGTTTGCTTCCGTTGCTCGCGTGCCGTCCTCAGGAGAGGCGCGTGGATTCGGACGGCAAGCTGGTGCTTCTAGCCGTGCAGGTCAGCAACCGGTGAAAAACTCATATTTCGTCACTAGAAAAATTTGTAACGAATATCATTGACACGGTTGACACATATGTTTACAATTGACAACGTTATCCACTAACCGGTAACCGAAGTAACCAAACTTCGGTCGGTTATCGGAGGCTGGACGAAATGGTTTTGGTCTTAAAAGTGGTTCGGTTAACCGATAACCAAGATAACCGAGAAACCGAAGCCTATTTCGGTCGGTTTTCGGTAGAGGGGATGGTTATTTCGTTTAACCGATAACCGGCCGATCGGTTACCGGTTATAACCGAAATAACCGAACTGTCACCCCTAGATATATGAGTGCAAAATAACACTCTATTCAATTTTCTTTTATTTATTAATTTATTTTTCTTGATCGAGACATCTCCGAAAATTCTGGGTCCACTGCAGGTAAGCTTCTTTGAGTGCGGAGGAGTGAGCATCGGCGTGTGTGCGTGGCACGGCCTCTCAGACGCCTGCACGCTCGCCTGCTTCCTCAGAACGTGGAGCGGGTTTGCGATGAAAGTTATTGGACCCGGGGATGGAAACGACGTCGTGGTTCGAGATTGCACCGACATGATCCCTCCGAGAGACCTCTCTGTGGTGAGCGAATATATGGACATGTATCAAGTCGCGATGGCCACTCCCGGCACGAGAATCAAGAGGTGGGTTGGGTTGGGTGCGAATTTTGAAAAGGATGGGTTGAGTGTGATTTTTCCTTAAACCCGACAATTTTTCATGTGACTTGCACTCAGAAAATAAAACGAGGTCGTTTTGCTAACCTTAATAATATTTACGGATGTTGTTAGTTGCAATGGCGGACCCACATATGAGGGTCGCCCGAAATTTTTGTGAAGAACCCATATTTTTTTGGTATAAAAAATTCGAATATGGGATCTCCGACACACCATCGATCATAACCGACACACTTTATTATATTACAAATTTTTTGTGGTCATAATGTTATTAAAATGTGTAAATATAGGAGTTATCGGACTTCAGACTAGGTAGTTAATTAGTTGGTTGTACAAGAGGTAAACAATTAATTAGCTACTTAGTATGTAGTGAGTATTCATAGAGATTTCTATCACCTAAGAGATAACCTTAGTAATTTAATGAGAATTAAATTGATTTATAAGCTGGCTGAGTCAAATAATTAGATTGTGAATTCCATGTTGTCTTTCGCCTTAGCTTCTTCAATAGGTTTTTTCTTTAAGTTAATTGCCAACATGCTTTCTAGTTTAGTTATTACTTTCCACGTTAATGCCTGTCGACACCCTCCAATTGTCTGTGTCGGCAACATCCTCATTCTAATTCAAATTTTCACGTTGACGCTTGTGCCTACCCTTTGAGCTTCCTATTCCAACTTTTCCATATTAAATTAGTGTTGACTTTACCTCTTGAAACTGCAAGCTCCCAAATGACATTTCTCGTATAACAGCTTAATCAAGAATGTTATTTGGTATCATTTGAGTTACCAATTTATGAATAATTGTTTAGTTGTTTACATAAAAAAAGGTTTGATTTGCAACCTAATGGACAAAATGTAATTAATAAATCTTTCAAAAATTCGTCATGGTTCACTATAAAATACAATGAAATTGATGATTTTGATGAATAAAATTTTTTATTATTTTTAATTACTTTAATTATTATTTAATTTTTTTATGGACAGACACACCTATCCCAAAATCCTGGGTCCGTCACTTATTATTTCGCCATATTATTCTAATAACATAAATAATTTATTGGTGTTCTTCGTCTTTATGAAAATATATTTATAGAAAAAAAAATTATATCATTTTATGATGCGGGTGAATCCATATTTACTTACACTCGTGGGTTGGGTTAAGTTTTCATTTCCAAAAGCAAATAAATATTTTTACTGCATCTTTTGAAGGAGGCACCTGCTAGGTTGAACTTGGGTTCAGAAAAAGTGAATTGAGGTCGTTTTGTGAACCTTAATAATATTTATGGGTGTTGTTAGTTTTATGACCTTATAATCCTAATAATGTAAATAACTTATGAGTGATGTTTGTCTTTAAAAAGATATACTAACAATAAAATTTTCGACGATATCACGAAATGGGCGTATCAATGGGTATCCATGTACTTGTGGGTTTCCGTTGAATTGGGTTGAGTTTCCTTATTTAAAAAATTTAGATATTTTTACTGAATTTTTTAACAAATATACTTGTTATAGGTTTGGATTTGAGGAAACTCACTCCGTTATTATCCCTGATTAGGTTGCCTTGTGTGAGCACTTTCACTATGCATTAAACTATTGGTGCCTTATAGTACAATTTGAAGTTCTACTATATCGTTAAAGCAAAAATAAAAGTTGTACCATAAGAGAATTTGACATTTATGTTATGGTACAACTTGAAGTTGTACCATTAAATAAATGTACAACTTGATTTTGTACCATAACATACCGTTTGGTACCAAATGAATCTTGAATTCATTTCATTGTAAAATGAATTACCCTATAGAATTCATTGTCAAATGAAATCATGTGTTTGGTATGTCATATTCAAATCTTTAAAAATATAATGAATTGTCATGTACAATTCATTATCAAATGAATTCCTAAGTTTGGTATGTCATATATATAAGTAATTTAGTGAATAAAGAGGATAATTATGTTATTCCATTATAATTACTAAATAGTTGGGGAATTCATTTGGAAATTCCATCTCAAGTCCTCGGAATTGCTATAACTAGTACCAATTCCATAGAATTCAAAATCTAGAATTCAAAATGAATTCTTTTAAATACCAAACACAAAAATGTTTCATTTCAAAATGAATTCCGCAAAACTTATGGAATTCATTTATACCAAACGGTATGTAAGAGATTTTACAAAATAATATTGGTACAACCCGAAATTGTACCATAACGTTAAATGTATAACTCCAAATTGTACCAAATAACACACCAATGCTTTAAATCATTGTAAAATTCAAACTGCCTATGTGTTGCTTCTTGCAACAATGTGTTTTTTTTTTTTTTTACCTTCCTAGCCATTGGTCATATTCTTTGGGTAAATGTCATTTTATGAATTCTTTCGTTGAAGAAGAAAAAAATGGGGCATTTTGTAGGTTCGTTTTCGGGAGGGACGAAGTAGCGGCTCTTCGACGGGACATCGAGGCCGCGAGCCGCGTGCAGGCGGTGTCGGCGGTCATTTGGGCGGCGGCGATCAGGATCGCACGAGACAAGAACGTCGTCGACGGTGGTGGATGTCACTTCGCCGCAATGACGGTCAACTTGAGGCCGAGGATGAAGCCGGCCCTGCCGGAGCAAGTGATGGGGAGCCTCGCAAAACTCCCGGTTTTGGCCGCATGGCCGGTGGAGATGAGTGAGGACGAGAAGAACGACGGCTGCTACTACTACGGCGCTGTGGCGGGGAAGCTGAGGGAGTCGTTGGAGATGGTGACCGACGAGAAAATGAGGAATGCAGTACTGGGGAGTAGTGATCAGTTTTGGGACGCGCTGAGGTACTCCGTGGAGAAGTTCGCCGGAGGGAATCTGTTGACGATAAGCAGCTGGTGCAGGTTCCCGTTCTACGAGGTGGATTTCGGGTTGGGGAAGCCGGCTTGGATGTGCTTCTTCACCATGTGTTACAATCTTGTGGTGCTGTTGGATGCCGAGGATGGGGAAGGGATTGAAGCGTGGGTTACGTTGAGTGAGGAGGACATGTCGAAATTCGAGAAGGATATTGGAGTGCTGAAATATGCTACTTGCTCCAAGAGTGTGGGGGTGTGCGGCTTCTCGAATCCGAGTTAAATTAACGCCGCATCGATTGGGTATAGAGCGAGTATGGATGATATCTAGAGAAAAATAATGATTGAAGTGGATTAGAGATTGGTTCAGATGTCTCTGCTCCGGCCTATCGTGACTTCTGAAATCCACCGTGCGCGCGTATGTAATTCATGTACGTAACTACATGCAAACAATTTATATTACATGTGATATGAGCTTTTTTCGATCTTCCAATAACCACCACAAAGTTTGAAAGTAATATAATTTTATACTCCTTCATTTCGCTTTTTCAATTCAATCAAGATGTATTTGTGTTATGTTTCCTGTACTTTTTGTGGCTTGTTTGTATTATATATATGATTAGGGGTTGTTATTCGGTTCGATTCGGTTATAACAAGAACCGATTGGTCAACTCTCAGTTAACCTTTTAGCACTTGGGGCATGCCGTTAACCGGACCGTTAATATTAGTCAGTTAACCGGAATCGTATAGCCAGTTCTCGATTATTTTTTCAGTTAACCTTATAATCATTAAACAAATGTTTCGGCACGAAAAGACAAAAACAATTATCGGCAACTGAACCAAGAAAATATCTCATTATTTCAATTGTACATTTGTTGTTATTTTTTTCATACATACATGTGTTCTTTTTTACAATTTTTTTTTATCACTGAATCAAAACAACTTTACATCCATATACCATCCAAATTAAATGCTTATCCAACACAGATACACAATAACACAACTTCATTAATTAGCAAAGCACCAACTAAACATTAAGCACAAAAAGTCAAGCATCAACAACACACCATGGTCTAAAAATATTAAGGAGACAAGAGCAAGGCACAAACTAAACAAATAAGTACGAAACTGTAATTGTCTAATCCATAAGTAACTCCATCCAACATAAGTACACAATAACACCAAAGTTCACAATCCAAAAAAAAATTCTTCAGAGACTAAAATATAAATTCAACTCCAAAATCACCAAGTTACCAACATTAACATGACAATATCATGATCTAGTTTCTCCATCTCCACCAACATCTGCATAACCCTCCTTTTTCAAAGCATTCAAAAGATCTTAGACCATAATCATAATCATGATCATCAGGGTTAGTTTATTTCTTCTCCATCACGACCAACTTTTTTTTTTATAATGGCGAAGGCTTTAAGTAACTGAAAAGAACTGACAAAGAGGTTCAGAACAAAAAAGGATCAAGAGATATGATCCCCACAAAACCGAAGGACACAAAGAAAAACAAAAGATCAGACATCTACTTAACAGAAAAAACTCATGTGCAAAATCCGTAGAATTCATAGTGATCAAGGTGCAGAATTCACCATGAAATATTTTTATTCCCAAAAACGCATTATACATGAGATGTCCTGTGTTGAAATACTAGAACAGAACTCCAAAGTGGAAAGAAAACATCAACACATCTTAGCAATAGCAAGAGCTTTGAAGTTCCAAGCTAACCTGCCTATTGAATTCTGGTCTGATTGTGTTAAGCATGCAGTATTCCTCATAAACAGAATCCCTTCTCAAGTTTTGAAGAACACATCACCCTATGAATTGTTTCATGAAAAGCCCCCAGATCTCAGTTTTCTTAGAGTGTTTGGATGTCTTTGTTTTGCCTCTACACTTCCAAGCACTCGCACCAAATTTTCTCCTAGATCTCGAAAATGCATCTTCTTAGGATATACTTATGGAGTCAAAGGGTACAGACTTTATGACTTGGACAATCATGAAGTATTTCTCTCCAGAAATGTTCTTTTCCATGAGTCCATTTTTCCTTTTGCAATGACTTCCAATCCTTCTCCTGGAAGCATTGAATCACCACATGTTCCTCCCATATCAGCTGCTTCTGCTGATGATCCTGATTATGTTCCTTCACCTGTCACTCCTGTTGTCTCTACTCCACGAGATGATGAGTCTTCAGACTCCTCTGACAGTGATAGCAACACAGAAAGTCCCCCACCAGTTCCTCCTCTCATTTATCATGCACCTTCTCCTCCTGAACCCACTAGAGTCTTACCTCCCAGAATCATCAAACCTCCTAGCCACTTGAGCCAATATGATTGTGAGCACTTGGTTAACCGCATGCAATTATTTGCATCCAATACATGTCCAGCTATTACAAGTAAGAGGTACCCTATTCAATCCTTCCTCTCATATACTAAGCTGTCTCCTTCCCACAGACATTTTGTTATGTCCATTTCTGCTCATACAGAACCAAAAACCTATGCACAAGCTTCCCAAGATGAAGTTTGGAATGCTGCTATGAAACAGGAGAGGATGGCTTTGGAAAAGAATGGAACTTGGACAGTTGTCTCTCTTCCTAAAGGAAAGAAGAAAATAGGATGCAAATGGGTATATAAGATCAAATTCCTCTCTACTGGTGCCATTGAAAGACACAAGGCCAGGTTGGTAGCCAAGGGCTACACACAGAGGGAAGGAATAGATTTTATTGACACCTTTGCACCTGTTGTTAAAATGACTACTGTCAGGTTGTTCTTAGCAATTGCAGCAGCCAGAAATTGGTTCCTTCATCAGCTGGACATCAACAACGCATTCCTCTATGGAGATTTAAAGGAGGAAGTGTATATGGCCTTACCTCCTGGCATGGAAGCACCACCTGGTATCCCCAACCCTGTTTGCAAACTGCATAAATCCCTTTATGGTTTGAAGCAGGCCTCACGCCAGTGGTTTTCAAAGCTCTCTGACAGCTTGATTCAGGAAGGTTACACCCCTAGTCTAGCAGATCACTCCTTGTTCACTCGTGTCACTTCTACCTCCTACACAGCCATCTTGGTTTATGTAGATGATTTAATAGTGGGGGAGAATGATGGTGCAGAGATCACCAGAATCAAGCAACATCTTCACCATACCTTCAGCATCAAGGACCTTGGTTGTTTGAAATACTTCCTTGGCCTGGAAGTTGCTCGCAGTGACAAGGGCATTCATCTTTCCCAGAGAAAGTATGCCCTGGAGCTCCTAGATGATGCATGCCACCTTGGTGTTAAACCTGTCACTACCCCAATGGACTACAAGACACATTTGAGTTCCAAAGATGATTCAGCTAAGGTGGATGCTACTGCTTACCGCAGTCTTGTTGGGAAGCTGATTTATTTGACCACCACAAGGCCAGATATTAGTTTTGCCACGCAACAAGTTAGCCAGTTCATGGGAGAGCCCTCTGTCCTGCACAAGAAAGCTGTCACAAGGATCCTCAGGTACATCAAACGTGCTCCTGGTCATGGTCTCTTCTTTCCTGCTGCATCCACCATGTCTCTGCAGGCTTTCAGTGACTCAGATTGGGGGGCCTGCCCAGACACTCGTCAATCTGTTATAGAATATTGCATCTTTTTTGGCAAATCCCTCATTTCCTGGAAATCAAAAAAGCAGACCACAGTCTCCCGTTCCTCCTGTGAAGCCGAATATCGAGCACTAGCCTACACAACCTGTGAAATCCAGTGGCTCCTCTACCTTCTTGCTGACTTCAAGGTTCCTCATCCCAATCCCGTGAGTTTTACTATGACAATCAATCTGCTGTGTATATTGCAGAAAATCCAACTTTCCATGAGCGAACCAAGCACATAGAGCTTGATTGTCACTTGGTCCGAGAGAAATTCCAAGCAGGCATCATCAAAGTTCTTCATGTACGTTCTGATAATCAGTTGGCGGACATCTTCACCAAACCTTTGTCCCCTGGTTCGTTTTCTTCTCTTCTCTCCAAGCTAGGAGTCATCAACCTATGCCCTCCTGCTTGTGGGGGGGGGGGGGGGGGTAACAGAAGAAACATGAGTTTTTTCTTCATCTCCAAGCTACTCACATGGACCAGAAGTGAAACGCTCCGTTACCTCAGCGAACGCCACCGTTTCATCTCAGCAGTTACGTTACCTCAGCGAACGCCACCGTTTCATCTCAGCAGTTAGGATCGCCCAGGACGTGTGTCTCTCTGTCATTGGTGACGAATGCACCAATAGGACAACTTGCTTTCTAACGGTCGACAGCGACCAGTTTCACTGTCTTGTCTTCTTCCGTTTTCACTGTTTGTCTTTCACTTTCTGTTACCCAGCACACCTGGATTTGTATTTGCTCGGACTATATATGAATCAATGAGAAGAAGGGTGGAGGTAAGTTGATTCCTCAAACCCTAGAACCACCAAAACGTTGTTATCACGGGCCAGAGGGACAAATCAGCTATACTTGGAACCAGACGAAGCTCCCTGCAGGCAATAATCCATCAAAGAATGTGCAGGTTGAGGTGCTCAACTTCATCAAGGATATGTTGCACCGGCTGCCCAAGGTCTACAAAGATGACTGCGCTATGGGCACTTTCGACGGCACTACTGGCGGCTACGGTCAAGACAGTAGCGGAAGCGACATCTTCGTCTTCGTGGGGTGTAAGAGTAGCATCGAGGTCGAAGAATGCCGGAATTGCGTGGGGAACACCACCGATGGGGTAGGGGCTCAGGGCTCGAGCCGGGACTGTTGTGTTCGGTACGAGACCTACGATTTCTGTTGAGATATTTCGATCGAAACGTTCGTGATCTTTTTGTTGTGATCACGTTTCTTGGGAAAAATCGTCGGTCCAAAAAGAGAAAAATCGTCGGTCCAAAAGAGAAAAATAGAACTCCGTCACCAAAGCTTACTCTGACTTGACAGAAGGAGTAATACTAAAAAAATATGAACTTCTTCAAGTCCAAGTTGTAGCATTGAGTCTTCTTCAGTTACGGCTTTTGAACAAAGAAAAGAAAATCTCAAGTGAGCTTAACTGCATAAGAATATTATTTTTTTTAGTAATACCACTAGAAATACCAACTTTAGCGAAAGTGTCATATATGTTACGTAATTTTGGATGTGTCATTTGTGTTACGACGTTTGTGTTCCGTTATTTTTTCATTAGAATTTGACCAAAAACCCAGTCAACGATGATGTGAAAGCTGACCTGACAAAAAAAATAATAATAATAAAAGCACAACTTTGACCACGTTCAGACATATACTCATCCCCTTCACAAAATCCATTGGTGTCACTGCCTCCCTTTCCTCGACAAAGAGAACCCATAAATGAAACCTAACTTTTGATGAATTATTGCAGCCTGGGATCGTAGGGAGAGATGGGTATCGAGGTTGCCCAGGCGGTGGTGTCTGAGTCGGCGGCGTCTCTGCTTCACGTCCAGGCTCCGATGGTTACGAGAGAGAGAGAGAGAGACGAGGAAAACGATGGATCAAATAACCAAGCTGCGGAGGAAAAATTACTCAGAATATATTAAATAATTAATTATTTAAATTATTATTATTGTTTTTCCTACGTGGCATCTACGTGACGTGGACACAAGGTTGACGCGTTAAGTCAACCGTCAACTCTAACAGTCATTATAAATTCGCAAATCACAAATGACGCAAACACCTAATATATTGGAATGTGTTTTGTAATTATTGAAATTACGTAATATAAATGACACTTTCGCTAAAGATTGGTTATTCCTGTGGTATTAACCCTATTTTTTTAGACAAAATTCTAGAGATATCTGGCCACCATAACACCAACAAAGGACCACTTCTAGCTAGATCTTTGATTGATGACATTGGTTCTAGTGTTACTGACATTGAGAAAAAATTATCTTTTTTCCTCTGGTAATTAGTGAGAACAAACTGCCTTTTTGAAAGGGAAAATGATTGTTGAGGATATCCTTCTAGGCTCTGGCTCATGAATGGTCCAAAAGTACAACATGAAAAACAACTCACCAAACAGAGTCGATTTGCTGAAAACTTTTGAGTCAATTGATTGGAAATTTCTCCTTAAAATTTTAGAAGCAATGTGATTCCTTCAACCGTAGTATTCATTTTGGATAACTGTTTGTGTTACTTCTCCAAAGGTCGATATGATTTTAATGGTGAGGTTTGTGAGACATTTTACACCTTGAAAAGGTTTTAGACGAGAAAACTCTCTGTCTCCTTACTTGTTTCCCATAGTAATTGAGGGTAAAATACATCGAATGCAATTTAAGTTTGAGAATTGAGGTAGGCATACTACTTAAGTTTGAATAGGGCGTCGGGTACTACTGAACTCTATTATATGTGCACTAGGTACCACTTAAGTTTATTGTTATGTGCATTCCGTTAAAGTTGACAGAATATTCTTAGAATATTTCATTTTCTAAATTTCATAATTGGTCCTTCTACTTTTCTTATTATAAAAAAATCATTTGGACTTCTGAAAAATATCATTTTTTATTGTTTAGTTAGAATCCTCTTTTGAATACTTGATACCAAACCAATGTTTCAATTATCATTATAATTATTTTCAATTATCATTATGTGTTCTAATAATTGAATTATCCAAAAATGTTGTAGCTTTTATAGTCATATTTTCTTTTCTACATTTTTTACCGAATGTTGTAGATTTAATATTTTGTTTATTACTTGGTTACTTTTCATCTCTTTTTGTTCAAAATTTTTCAATTATTGAAATATGTTTAATTCTTTCTTATTGTTTTCCATTCATCCTTTTTTTTTATTTTGATGTATTGATGATCGATTAGTATCTATTTTATCTATTTTGTTTTGGTGAAACTATTTTAACTATTCAAATGGTAATCTAATTGAATTAAGGTTTTAAATAAATATTATAATATTTATTATTATATTCTATCATATTTATTCTTCTTGATATTCGTTTACAATTTTTACTTATTTATCTATTTTATTGAAAAATTTTGATTAGTCATTCTAGTAATAATATGTTTAGAAGGTTTTCTATTCATTATATTAGATAAAACTTGTTGAAATATAGTTTTGGATTTTTTAAAATTTTTGGGTATCAAAAAGTAATTAAAAGTTTGGGTTGGATGAAAAGTAGACGGATGCACATTTTGGCAACTTTAATGGTACCCGACGCCTTATTCAAACTTAAGTGGTATGTATACCGCAATTCTCAAATTTAAGTGGTACCCGAGGTATTTTACATTAATAATTGAGGTGTTACTAGTTTAATGAGAGTGGCAATAGAGAAACGTATACTTCATTCTCCTCCAATGTGTAAAAGAATAATCGTAACTCATCTCATGTTTTTGATAATCGCGATATTATTAATTATTGAAAAAAGGGAGAACAAGGTTCAGGAGAATTGAACCCTGAACCAGCAAACAGAGATTTACAAGTGAAACAGAGGAAAAAGTGAAAAGGAAGTAACATCCACAAAGGAGTAACAGCCCAACACACAGAAAAAATAGCCCGACGAACGAGGCCGTCTCCGCTAAGACAGGGAAAAATACAGAAGGCGAATAGATGAAGGGGAAAGTGCAATCAGATACGAGACAGAACATCCGCAATCCAAGTCGAGGCGAGGTCTTTGTCGATCTTGGAGTGAGCTGAGAGCCATGAGATGACCACACGAATAACCTTCTGGGCAATCATTTTAGGTGAACAATGGGAGCTCTTAAAGATGCTTTGGTTTCGCTGAAGCCAAACTGACTAAAACACGGCATGAAGAATGCAGAGGTTAAACCAATCATCAATAGAGTTGGGAGCCAATGATGTTTGGTTATAAAACATAGCAGAGAGATCATTATCCAGGTTGCCAATCGAGCTCTTAGCCCTTTTGATGCGGCTCCAAACTTCTTAAACAAAACTACACCTGATGAAGAGATGTTCCGCACTTTCTTCATTACTGCAGCAAAGAGCACATCGATTAGCAAGGGCTAATCCTCTTCTTTTCAACGCATCCTGAGTTGGAACTTTCTTGTGCCATAAGGTCCAACAAAAGAAACAAACTTTAGTCGGTATGAACGGTTTCCAAATAGCAGTAGCCTCAAAGTTCTGAATGCCAGGGAATCTTTCCTGTATCATTTGCTTGTAAGTTGAATTGACTGAGAATGTGCCGTCTTGCTTTGGAGACCAAGAAATCCTGCAGGGACTGTTAGCAGAGAGATGCAAATTTCTGCTATTTAACAAATCAAAAAGATTAAATCTCTCTATGTCCGCTCCTCCCCTCAAAGAGAAACGTAACTCAATATTCCAGTTTACCTCATCATTAGAGAAGGAGACCACATCAGCTATCCGAGCAGCGGGGAATGAAGCAGCAGCAACTACTCTAGGGAAGTCAATAGCAAAGATAGGATTTGTGGTCCATCTATCATGCCAGAAGGAGACGTGACCTCCCCTTCCCGGATCAATCCAAGCATATTTCCATAACACAGAATATTCTTTCGCAATATTAGCCCAAATCGAACTCGAAAAGCCAGAACTGATAATGGAGGTCTGCCAAGAGGAGTAATCATTCGGGTATTTTGTGTTGATCAGAGTTCTCCACCAACTACTCTCTTCGGTTGCAAACTTCCACAACCATTTAACAAGGAGAGCTGAATTGAATGAGGCTAGATCACAAAGGCCAAGACCACCTTTAGATCTTGGGGTTTTGCAAAGGGTCCAATTTATAAGAGGAGATTTCCGAAATTTACCCACCCCATTCCAAATAAAGTTTCTCTGAATAGCTTCAACGTCCTCAATAACCTTTTTAGGAGCTTTGAGAAGAGAGAAATAGTAAACAGGCAAACTAGTAAGAACTGCCTTATTAAGAACAAGTCTGCCACCAGTTGAAAGGTACTTACCTTTCCACCCTTCCAGCCTTTTTCTGAAGTTGGCAATGATCGGATCCCACGTCGAAACAACATTAGGCTTAGCACCTAAGGGATAACCAAGATACTTGGGTGGGTTGCTGCTCCATTTACACCCAAATATGCTAGCATAGAAGCTCGGTTCAGGGACGTCTCCTACAGTGTACGTAATAGACTTGTCGAGGTTGATCTTGAGACCTGTAACCGATTGAAAGAAAACGAGAGTGGCAAGAATGCTAATGACTTGCTCGTGTGAGACATCACAGAATATGAGGGTATCATCTGCGAATAAGAGGCGGGTGACCTCACCCTGCTGCTGGTTTTCATTCATGAAGAATCCATTAATCTTACCAACTTCTTTCAGCTTGGATATCATAAATGACAAAATATCCATGACAAGAATAAATAGGGTCGAGGAGATAGGATCTCCTTGCTGGAGTCCCTTAGAGGCAGGGAAGTAGCCATGAGCTTCACTATTAACCAGGACGGAGATGAGAGGAGAGCACACAGAAGCTTGAATCCACTTGGTCCAAACCTCAGGGAACCCAAGATGCCTCAGAATTCTAAATAAACATTCCCAGTTAACATTGTCATAAGCCTTCTCGATATCGAGTTTAAACATAAGCCCTGGTTTCCTGCTTTTCCTTCTGTTGTCCACTAATTCGTTGGCAATGAGGGCTGCTTCAGCAATTTGTCGACCTTTAACAGCTGCTTGTTGCGAGACAGAAACCAAATCAGGGAGAAGGTCACTTAAACGCCTGGAGAGGACTTTATTAATGAGCTTGTTGACGACTCATCTCATGTTTGATGATGACGACTTATAATAGTTGTTTTCTGGTGGTTCTAATTTTGGAATTCAATGCATACAATTCGTCATAACAAGATTCAGTGTGTTGTCTGGTACTCTTGTCTCAAATGCAGCAAAGCGTGAATTGTTTTGTGGTGATTTAGCATAAAATTAGAATGGCTGCAAAGTATGACTTTTAAGTGCTCTGGGAACATTTCCAGAAAGATATATGGGTCTTCCTTTAATTCCAGGAATGCTTTCTGTCAAAGCATGTAGGCCTCGTTCGTCGAGGATAGATAGTGGTTTAACAGTATGAGACTATGAGTTATACCGGAAAGATACAACTTTAATTGACACATCACTTATTTAACTTAACGATGGAGATAACAATCCAGACAAACCCCAGTACACAACAAAAGTGGAAAGAAGAACCATTCACGTAAGTCTCACCATTATTGTTTACAACACCAAACCCTAGGCTTTCCCTCCATCTCCGTCCCCACCCTTCTCGACGCCTTGCGCCACCATTGATGCCACAATTAACCAACCGGGCTTTCTATATATACACATACATTCTCGCCAAGTAACATACATACCGGCAAGTAGAAGTGGTATATAAAAATGGCGTCAACAGCCTTTCTCTCGATAATAACAACAATCACCATCCTCGTCTTCTTCGCCACTGCGTTTCTTGCAAGCCACGCTGAAGATGACGAAGTGTGCATTCCTAGCGGGCCACCGGGCAATCTGAACTACGAATAGAACGAAACGAGGTTCGCGAAATCGAACGTGCAGGTTGGAGTGCTGCTCTTCGTCCAGTCCGAGCTGCAGTGGAACATCTGATTCAGAGACAGAGAAGGTGGTAATTATGTGGATGTTTGCAAAAACGGGACCTTTAGCAGCGGTAACAGTGGGGGTAACGACTATCGGGGAACGCGGAGGTCTTTGTCTTCGCGCGTTGCAAGGGCGGGCTCGGAGACGAAGGGTGCGAGAATTGCGTGGGGAACGCCACCCTCACCCTTCGTGCCAACTGCCCCGACGCGGTCGGGGCTCAGGCCTCGACGGCGGACTGTTGTCTTCGCTACGAGACCTACAAGTTTTGTTGACGCGCTATACGATTCAAAATTGAACAACATCTTCCAACAACTCGGGATCATAACTGGTTCTTGACGGTCATGTGTTTCTTTCGGTAGTGAGATCTTGTGATTCGCGGCCAATATATAGTATGTGATGGTCGGCCTATTTTACAGCTTGATCTGTACAACAGATGGTGAAGCAATAAAATGTTAGTTTGTTGGCTAGCATGCTTGATCACTCGTTCGGTTCTCGCTAGTAGGGGTGGTCATTGGAGGTGGATTGAATGGATTTTGGCTTCAAGTAGTGTCGTATAATTATGATACGACATTCGCTCACTTTTTTGTCAAGTTGGAATGGGTGGATGATGAGTGAATGTAGTTGAGTTACGAATTAACTCGCAAAAGTGATTCTCCAACAAGCCAATATACAAGTTGACCAACGTTTACGATAAGTATTTCAAAAATTAGAAGGATTAATTGCAATTGATCACTCACCTCGCGCTTTGTCTGCCGTACATATGAATAGTATTGTGATGTATAAATTTTTCTATTATTCATACAAACTTTTTCATTGGTCACTATTAATGAAATACCCGTTGTCATAAAAAAGAAAGTGATCAGTTATCACATTTCCTAAAGACGGCTCAAGATAGGGTGCATAACCATGGATTATGCACACATCAATAACCAAATATGGACCCTTTATTTAGAAAATCCAGATCTAAGGATGGAGAATTAAAGACCATTTTTATTTTTCTAGTTTTCTTAATTGACTCATATCTTTTTCGTTTTAATTCGGATTTTAATTTTTTTTGCACAGATGGAACGAGTTCATCGTGCTCTACAAAATGAGATCAATTTTCAATATTTTTTGAGAAAAAAAAAATTCTGGCCTCTCGGTACCAACTTCATACCATATTGTATCTTCTTCGTTTTTAATTCATTTTTGAAAACGTTTGCATAGAAGGGACGAGTTCATCATGATCTATTGGATCTACAAATTTCTGGGTGAACAAATTACAGGACCAAAAAATACCACACAATACCATACAATACCACCCTGGTATGGGGTGGTATCTTATGGTATACAATATTAAAAGTCGTAGATGACAATTAATATACTTCTACTATCATGTATTTAACCAAAAAATACCATACAATACCATATAATATACTTCTACTATCATTGGTTGTTGAGCATCTCCCTTTCCAGATTCGCCAATAAAGGAAAACGAGAGAAGAGAGATCAGAAGCACCTAACCCTGCATCCAGTAACAAATATCTCCATCCAATGGCAATATGCAGTGAGCTAATTTGTAGAAGGATGTGATTATAACCTGCCAGTTCCCACAAGTTAGTAGCTATTCTGCATTCTAAAAAACAGTGAGATAAAATTTCCACGGGATGTGAACAGATTGGACACAATAATTCCTCTAAGTCTTCTTCCTCTATGATTCCTCTATCTCTCAAGACATCTTTAACAGGCAGAAAACATTTAACTAATCTCCAAATGAATATTCTTAACTTTGGCGGAACTGAGAGAGCCTAGAGTGCTTTCTAGGCTGAAGAATCAAAGATGACAGGGATGGTTGACAGATTCTTAACAAAGTCAGTAGCAGCAATGTGGTATCCAGATTTGACAGAGTACTCACCTGAGGTTTCATAATGCCAAACCAGTTTGTCCGCCATGGGAAGGTGAGGAAGTGGGATACTGAGAATTATCTTGGTAGTGGCAGCATCAAAGAGACTTTGAAGAAGGACAGTTCGCCATGTCCCATTGGAATGATCAATCATTGAATTTACCTGAGTTGAGGACAGAGAGGCTTGCGGCAGCAGTTTCGGACTAGATGGTGGAGTGGTGGGCAGCCAGTTATCATCAAGAAATATGGAGTAAAGTGTCAGAGCCAATAGTCCATCGAAGCCCCTGTAGCAATAAGTCACGACCAACCAAAATCCCTTGCCAAGCCCAAGACGGCCGAGTACCAGGAGTAGCCTGCAAAAACGGAACTTGAGGAAAATATTTAGCTTTGTACATGACAGTAATAGGACAATCTGGGTTCTGCAGAATACGCCAAGCTTGTTTGGCTAACATGGCTTTATTATTACTGTCAAAATCTCGAAAGTCAATACCACCATTGTGCTTGTGACGACACAAGGATCTCCAGGATGTCCAATTCATGCCTGCATCCCTATCCTGTTGGGCCCACCAAAATCTCGATAAGTGACCATTGAGCTTACGACAGAAAGTAACAGTCATCCGGAAACTTAGCATCGCATAATTCGGCAATGCATTTGCAATGGACTTTAAGAGGACTTCTTTGGCAGCAAGAGAGAGAGCCTTGGATTTTCATTGTTGCAGCCTAGTAATGAGCTTATCTTCGATAAATTGGAGGGTAGCCTGCTTGGATCGAGATATATCGGTAGGCAGCCCAAGGTAGCGGTCGTCTGTGTTACTTTCAATCATCCCAATAGATTTAGCATAGCTGCTGCATCTGTAGGAGACGTGTTGGTGCTGAAGGTGACTGATGATTTGTGAAGATTCACCTTTTGGCCGCTAACCTACTGGTAAGAAGCAAATAAGGAAAGGAGATTATGGCATTCAGGGATAGAAGCTCTTAAGAATAAGTAAGTATCATAAGCAAAAAGAAGATGTGATATCACCGGACATCGCCAATGAATTTTCATGCCATGGAGGAATTGAGCTTGCAGCGCCTGTTCAATGAAATGGGAAAACCCTTCAGTGTAGAGAGTAAACAGCAATGGAGATAAAGGATCTCCTTGTCGTATGCCTCGTTCAGGATAGAAGATACCATGGGGAGAACCATTAATTAAGACAGAGAATAAAACAGTTGAAACACATTGTTGTATCCAATTCAACCAAACATCACAAAAGCCCAAACGATGTAACAATGAAAATAGAGAATTCTCATTCTACCCTATCGTAAGCTTTTTCTATGTCTAGCTTTAAGGCCATCCATTTTTCATGCCCAGAAGTCTTAGTTTTCAGAAAATGCCGAACTTCCTGTCCAATAAGTATGTTATTAGAGATTAATCGACCCTTTATAAATCCATTTTGCGAAGGACTTACTACTCGGGGCAAGGTAGAAGCAAGACGAGTTGCCAGAACCTTAGAAATCACCTTGTAAGGGACTTGGCATAGTCCGATTGGCCGCATTTGTCTCATGGTATCTGCGTTTGGGACTTTGGGCAGAAGAGTGGTCCAAGTGTGGTTAAAGTTAGGCAGAAGGTGTCCTGAAACGAAAAAGTCCTAGACTGCAGCCACAACTAGATCACCTACTAGACCCCAAAAGGATTGAAAAAAAATACTGGTGAAACCATTAGAGCCGGGGGCCTGATAACTACCTATACTGAAAACAGCAGAGCGAATGTCATCTCTAGTAATGGGGGCAGTTAGTATAGCATTCATATCATTAGTAATTAGTACGGGCAGCCTTAGGCAGTCTAAGAAGGACTGGATATTCGAACATTCAGAAGTGAATTGATTGATAAAGTATTGTACAACAAGCATACCTTTTTCCGTCTCTTCGGAATGTTTGACTCCATTGTCATCTTGTAATGTTAGGATCCTGTTTTTCCTTCACTTCTGCAAGGTAGTAAGATGAAAGAATCTCGAGTTGGAGTCTCCTTCTGTTAGCCAATGCGTACGGGATTTTTTATACCAATATATCTCCTCTTGGATATAGGCTTCAGTGAGTTGTTGTTCCAGTTGGCTGATGGTACCCCAGTCTATAGGGTAGGTTTTTCGGAGGGCAGTGATGGCATCCTGTAGTTCACGAATGGCCCTGGCAGAGTTAGATGTGCCTTTGGAAGCACAGTTGTACAGCGGATGCCGAGATGTCTTCAACGTATGGTGAAGCTGAAATTGTAATGTTCCACTACAAGATTGCTGCCATTCTGAGTTGAGTATGCCAGCAACTTAGAGGTTATCGATCCAGCAAGAATCAAAGTGGAAGTTGGCATTCGTACGAGCTGCTGCTGGATAAAGCTATAACAAAATCGTCAGATCCAAGGTCGGATAGGTGGTGAATTTGCATACCTTCCCAAGTTGTGAGTTCTGATGGAGATGATAGACAACGATCAAGGCGCTCCATGATGTGATCTTGTGGTGATCTTCGGTTCGACCATGTAAAAGGGGGACCAACAAATCCTAAATCCTGCAAGTTATGTTGGACAAGAAAGTTCTGTAACAAAGATAGTGAATGGGGGGTTGGGGGTCGACCACCAACTTTTTCAGATGATGCCAACATACAATTGAAATCATCCATGAGGAAGAAGGGAGAAGAGAAAGACAAGAGGTAAGTAGATATGTCGTTTAATTGATCAATCCTATCACTCTCATTACAACTCAAATGGACAAACACGATTGCAAAGCAACCGTATACTTGGTGGACACAATCCACGACTAAAAAGGAAGAACAATGATAAAGAACTGTACAATCTAGTTCAGTACTCCAAACTAAAGCCATGCCTCCTGAAGTGTTTACGGGACTCACGAGAACAGAATTAGGGAAGCCTAGACGAGTAAGACGCGATTTAACCTTCCTATCACGACACTTTGTTTCACTAAGAAAGACAATCATAGGGGATCTACTAAATATGGCATTCAACAGGGATCTACACGCCAAGGATTTGCCAAACCCTCGGCAGTATCAGGCCAAGATGCTCATATCTGGGATTGGGATAGAGCAAGGCCGGTTTCCTCCACCTGAATAGTGTCAGTAGCTATGGGTAATACGCCTGCAGTGTCCTCCACGCAAAGAACCATGGAAGCAGGTGGGATTTCACCCTCCTCCAGCAATCCCCGCTTGCGTGGATTTGGATCAGTTGGCGAAGAGGATGAGACCCCAGGAGCAGCTCCAAGAGATAACCGTTGCAGCCCTGAAGTGTTGCGGGCATGTGAATCACCAGCCCTCTCCGTGTCATGACGGTTCCAGGAGAAACGAGCAATCTTCTTGCCCAGAGTGTGCTCATCCACACTAGGAACTTTGTCAAAAGCCAGGATGTGTTTGCTGTAGGGGAGGTCGTTCCCATTCATCGTATCTTTGAGATCGCAGTGAGCACTGGTGTGTCCTAAAACACCACAACAAAAGCAAAAGATAGGTAGTTTTTCATAATAGACTGAAACTTTGAATAGCCCCTTACTGCGATCTTCATGAGAGGCCGTGACCGAGAGAGGAAGTGGGCGGTTGATATTGATGGACACTTTCGCCCGAAGGTAAACTCCACCCGTTTTGCGGCCAACATGGACAGTATCTTCCTTCAATTCTCCCATTGTAGAGCCTAAGCATTGAGCCATTAGCAGGGTGTGGCCTGAAGTAGGGACCTTCCAGAACTGAACCCCAAGAGGGACGTGGGAAAGAGATTCAGCAACCTCAGAAGTTGGGACATACCAGCGGCGCAGATGAATCAAGAAGCGCGGTTGAAACCATGGTGACTTGTCTCGAACGCGGCGGTGATCAGAGGTATCGGTGAAGATGAATTGAACGAGGCCCTCGTCCACCGGTAGCACCGTGATGGAGCCGCGACAATTCCATAGATCCACAAGAAAATTCTGCAGGCTACCAAGGGAAGGAGCAGGGCCATGAATCTTGCCAAGGAGACTAAGCTCAACCCTCTCTTCTGCGACAGCAACAACTTCATCATTGTAAACAGCAAATATTTCAGCAGCCATTGGAGGATGATAGGTAGGGTTCGAGACAACAGAGATGAAAAGAGTAAGGGGAAATCAGTGAGTCAATACTTGGGAAACGAGGAGCATCGACGCCTTAAATGGCCGATTGAAGAACCCATGAGGGAGCCAAACCACCCAGAAGCGGAGGCACTTTTCCGGAATTCGCGAGATGGAGGTCGCACGTCGGCGATGATTGGGGGTGGAAACCGCCCGTCATGGAATCCTCCAATTAATTCCTCCCCACTCCTCACTTTAGTTCCTTCTTTTATCCCTAAAATCCGGTCCAAAATAATCACATCCCTTGCCCAATTAAATCTACCGAGAAATTTTAAAATGCTATATAGTATTGGTGCTATAGAATTTTGCCTTTATGGTACAACTTAAAATTGTACGCTTACGTTATGGTACAACTTCAGATTGTATCTATACTTTTTGTACAAATTCTTTTATGGTACAACTTGAACTTGTACCTTTATGTGATGGTACAACTTCAAGTAGTAAAGTTGTACCATAACATAAAAGTACAAATTGCTTTATGGTACAACTTAAACTTATACATTTAATGTTATGGTACAACTTTAAGTTGTACATTAAAGCACCAATACTATATAGTATAGTAGAAGTGTTCTAAATCTACCCCATTTCAAATTTCCTGCATCCAGAGTGAAAGTAGGAAGGACGTTTTGGTCTTCACAATCACGTTTTATTTATTTATTAAAAAGACACTTACTAGGATTCGAACCATGACCACTTTAAAGAAAAGCAAAGATCATAACCAATTACACTAAGTACATTTGTTGTATCTTTTTAAATTAAAACATATAATCGCTGAGAAGAAAAAACTCTTCCCCATTTCAAATTCCCTGCTCCATGAGCGTTTGTAGGAAAGGTAGAATAGGGAGTGTCAAATTTTTTTTCTTTTTCCTCTGTGGAACGGGCCAACTTACCGTACACATGCGGATTTAAACGGGTCCAGGAGTGTCCATTTTTTTCTTTAAGTCTTTTTATTTCTCCGTGGTGCTAAAATATATATGAAAAGGCAAAAATAATACTCCTTTTTATTGCTAAAAAGAAAAAAATTTAACAATAAACTAATGCATGGATTATAATGGGCTAACCGCTAATCATAAAATAAAAGAGTTGAATGGGTCTGACCTACACGAGATTTGCCCATCAAGTAAAACAAATGAACATTATGGGTTTGTCATTCTAAAACAAGCTATTAAAGTTATTCAATGGTTCAACCTCGACAACCCAATTAGTCAATTTTTTATCATTTCAAATATATATTATGTAATTATTTGATATCATAATGATTAAATTATAGGGAATCGTTTGGTATTCGTTAGTAAAAAACTAAACATAAAGATCTATTTGGTTATTTTTAACATTAAAACGATCCTAAACTTTTTCAATTTCCTTTCGAAATTCTATAGTTTTATTCCCGAATCAGTGATGTGCAAATGGCGAATTGCATTCATCTCTTTACTTTCTTTATTTTTTATTTTCAAATAGAAAGTTTAAAAGTAAAGAATAATTAGAGTTTGGCATGGGTCGGTCAAACAGGCTGAATTTCAAGTTTTGGTCCGTTTTGATCAAGTCTAATTTATAATCACATGGTTCTTTGATACCCGATAAAAATCTCAATCCAAATCAGTTTGGCAGGTGAGTTCGTCTTTACCACCATTTTCTAGGATACAGGAACGGTGGTTCCTATCCCAAATCGTGTTGTTTATTTTTTATTTCTTTAGATTTTATCATGGCTTGGCAAAAAACCAGAAAGCACAATGATGACAAGATGAAAATTTTATAAAGCAAATTAATCGGCCAACGGACCGAGTAAAAGCTAGCAAAGATTGTGAGATGCTCATTTCCCGAAAACTGACGGGATAAGCGATTTTTTATTCGATTTTCTGGAATTCGGTTTCTATAAAACTTACTTCACCTCATCATATTACCAGAAACAATATTGTTTCACAAGGTAACAGGTACTTGATTTTGGTTCATAAGGCTGATTTTTGATTTGTTGCATCATTCATATCTCTTTCCTACTAAAATTCACTATTTTTATCACGTGTTTCAAAAAAAAAACTATACAATAATAAGCTATACACTTCATTACATTATCAAATTTCATACCTCACCTTCCTCCGTACAATGGCCGGGGCCAAGGCTAGTTCCTTTCCAAAAGAACCTGACCAAATAATTCCGCCATTCTTTTTCCAATTTAATTCCATCAGTCCCAACTAGTTCCGTGTCCAAGGTGGAAATGAAGAGGGAATGGGCCGCTGGCCCATAAGCTGTCGTTGCCTCTGTCTACATCAACGAATATGGGTTGGTGAATCGGCCCGTTCGGCTGGAGTGAGGTTCAAATTGAAACTTGTCAATGCCTATGCAAATTCTTGTTGAACTTTGCAAAAGTGGCACTACAAAGTGTACAAACACACCACACATTTGGTAATGACACAAGGTCATTCCATGGTTAATTCGAATCAAATACCTATAATTTTTCATCACATAACACACACTAAAATTATCGTATGACAATCCAATGCATGCATATGTATGACACTTATCAGCGAGCGTAGTTTGTGGAAGGTTTAGAGGTCGACGACAAAGAAAGAATCGGTCGATCGAGTACGAGGAAATGGTTTTTGTTTGGTTGTTTGTTTTGTTGGTAGCGTCGGAGTAGGACGAGAATAAAGTGGGTGATCGCCGGCGAGGGCACATCAGGTTAGGAGTGGTGATGAAGACGCAACGGGATTAGGGATGACAATGGGTCGGGTCGGATTTTTCCAAACCCAAACCCATGGGTTTATCCGTTAAAAAACCCGGGGAAAAACCCATTGGGTTTGAAGAACTCAAACCCAACCCAACCCGCTGGGTATCCGCGGGTTCATGGGTGCCCACGGGTTTTTTTCGTAAAAAATTTACAATAACAAGTTCCTGTCAAAATTAAAGTCAAATATCAATCTCTCAATACAAATTATCCATGTATAAAATACCATTCTAGAAAATTCAAGCAAATCACAAATTAACTATACAAATTGTTCAACACCAATCTAGAAAACTCAAGAAAATTGAAGCAAATCACAGATTATCCATAAATAACATGATTAATTGAAAGCTTCTTCCTTTCAATTAAGTTTCTTTACTCTCCACTCGATAACATCAACTTCATTCTACAAATTAAAAAGAAAAAATTAGACATGTCTCCGCAAACATAAATAAGATTAGTTGTTTAGAATATTAAATATACAGAAAAATTAATTATATGGGTGTGGACGGGTACCCATGGGTCGGGTTTACCTAAACAGAAACCCAACCCAGTGAATAGTAAACGAGTTTAAACCCAAACCCGACCCAAAATACGTCAACACAGATTTTACCGACGTTAACTGGGTTGGGTCGGGTGGGTACCCGTGGGGTCGAGTTTTGTTGTCATCCCTAATGGGATGGGGGAATGAATTTTTGTTTTTTATTTTTTAAAAATTATAATTTTTTTTTGTGATAATGATGCGAAATTTCTAAAAGAATAAATTTTATTTTTTAATTGCCACGTCACTGATTTAACGGTCAATTCTCAAAGTTGACTGCCATTTCAGAAAAAGTTAACGGAGAGTTACCAAACTTGAACTGTTGAACTAATTTGAGTGACTATATATGAAATAAAGTAATTTGAGTGGCAAACATGAACTTTTTAAGTAATTTCAGGGGTTAATACCTTATTTTGACCTGATTTATGACCATATAATCAACTTTGGCCTGTGGTTTTAGAAACTAACATCTTGGCCTCAACTATGCAACATATAGACTCAATTGGCCCGACACATGGTTTGACCTTTAGTAAACACGCCATGTCATTGCTTCGTCAGCCTAAAAATTATTAAAAAATTCAAATTCAAATTATTTTACTAATTTCTATTATTTATCTTTTTCAAATTAACCAAAAAATAAAACTATAAAAAATTTATATTTCATTTTTGGGTAATTCGAAAATGATAAATTTTATAAATTAACCCAAAATTATGTAATTATTTTAAATTTAATTTTTTGAATAATTTAAAAAAGATAAATAATAGAAATTATTAAAATAATTTGAATTTGAATTTTTTAAATATTTTTAGGCTGACGAGGTAATGACATGGCTTGTTGACCGTCCAAATTGACGGTCAAACCATGTGTCAGGCCAATTGAGTCGATATGCTGCATAGTTGAGCCCATGATGTTAATTTCTAAAACAATGGAACAAAATTGATTATAGTTCGGATAAAAATAAGGTATTAACCAAAATTTCAGTGACCAAACTTGCAATTTACCCTTGTTAATTGGTTGTGTACTTTGTGTGTGCCGTTGTGATGCCATGGAGGACCAAGGAACCCGGGCCCAAAGCAGAGATCGAGCTTGGGAATTCAATTTCAGTCCAGCCACTCTGCCAATCCAGCACGCCACCGAACCCTCGGCTGAGTGCTTCACTCCAGTTAACCTTTTCATGCGCTCCTCGCGGCCGCTGGCGATACAGTTACAGATATAGTCTTTTAGGTGTTGGGTTCTGGATTCAAATTTCAAGTTTCATCTTTCCTTCTGGGTTCACGGTGGAAATTGGGTTTGGATGATAGAGCTTGTTCTGGTAACGGAATGGAATGATTCATTCTGAGGAAAGGCGGGCGAAGGGCTGGTAGTATCTATTGATGACTGTCAGCAGTGTCCGGGTCTCTCATTGCCAAGGCTTTCAATTTAACGCAGTTCAGCAGCTCGGCATGGCTAGGATCATCCATCGAATCTGCTATCGGTATCATTGGAGAAGACAAGCAGGTATTACTGAATTCCCTTATGCTTATTCTCCAGCTTCTGCCGCAGCTCCTCTCTCGACCTACTTCTCCTCCAATCCAACTAGTCCTCGGACCTCCAATTCTGTAACTTTCGCCAGCATAGATGATGCCTTGGATTCATTTAATAGGATGCTCCGCATGAACCCTAGACCCTCAATTGTGAAATTTTCTCAGTTGGTAAATTCTCTTATGAGAATGAACGCCTTCGAGGCTGCCTTGTATGCGTCTAAACAAATGGAAGTAGCTGGATTCCGCCATGATCTTCACACGCTGAGCATGTTGCTTCGTTGCTTCTGTAAATTGGGTCGAGTGGATTTTGGCTACTCAGTTTTGAGCAAAGCTTTGAAACTCGGTGTTCAATTCAACGATGTAATGCTCAGTACATTGATTGATGGGCTCTGTAAAGTTGGGAAAGTAATCGAGGCTGCAAGGTTGGTTCATAAGATTAGGATTTTGGGTTATCATCCGAATGTTATTACTTATACCATAATTATAGATGGATTATGCAAGCTAGGGCAAACGAGTGCAGGACTTGAATTGCTCAAAAACATGAACGAGTTGGAAGAGAGGAAGATCAAGCCCAATACAGTTAGCTATTCCACATTGGTTGATGCTTTTTGCAAGGAAGGAAATGTTTTGGGAGCTAAAGTTATACTCAAAGTGATGATTCAAAGAGGATTTCTTCCGAATGTTATTACTTACAGTTCATTGCTGGATGGGTACTGTTTGCGCAATGAATTAGACAAAGCTAGAAAGTTATTTGATTTCGTGGTCAATAAGAGATGTGAACCTAACGTTTACTGTTATAATATCATGATTCACGGATATTGTAACAATGGAAGGATGGATGAAGCTGAAGAATTACTTAATGATATGCTGGAGAAGGATGTGGCTCCGAATACAGTCACTTATACTACTATGCTAAATGGATTTTGTCAAGCAGGGAGGCTTAAAGATGCACAAAAAATTCTCAAGAAAATGAGCGGTCTGGGTTGTTCCCCGGATAATGTGACATACAATAGCTTGCTTGATTACTTGTGTAGACAAGGTCAACTTGACGGTGCATTAGCTCTATTTCAAGTAATAGAAAATAGTAGGTTGAAGTCTGATATTACAGGGTACAGTATCCTTATGGACGGGCTGTGGAAAGCGGGGAGGGAAAAGGAAGCTAGGGAAATGTTTTCTATGCAGACAAGGTTTTGTCGATGAAGCATATGATCTGTTCAGGAAAATGGAGGGGGATAGTTGTCTACCTAATAGTTGCTCTTACAACGTGATTATTCATGGATTTCTTCGCCATAAGGATCCCCTTGAAGCAATAGACCTCATTCATGAGATGGTTTCGAAAGGTTTCTCAGCCGATGCAACCACCATGTCTTTGCTAATAGAATTGTTGCCCAAGAATCAGTTGGATCATCCAATATTCCAGAAGCTATTGAATGGTCCTGATATCAAGAGTCATAAAATAGGGTCTAGTGGTCTATTAGTTGCTGCAACTCAAGGAACTAGCTGAAATTCTCATCCAAAGGCCAGTTGCATGATCCTGTAATTGATCAAAATCTCTCGGCTTGGAGAAGATTCTGATGATAGAAGATAGCTGGAACTAACGGTCCGATTCATGATCCTTGTCATCCCACTTACATATTGTTGATTCTGTCTGCTGTACAAACGAGCTCCGATCCCTGTACGTTTCTGTCCATGTTTGATGCATTAGTATGTGCCGAACCTGTTTGTGATTATTGTTTAGAGATATGAAGCTCGCTTGTCTAGCAACATGGATTGAAGACAAAGGCCAAAGCCTTGAAGGGAACTCTAGGGTTCTGCTTTTGTCAAGAAGAAGCAATGCTTTGGTCACCCAATTTTGGACTTCACTCATCTGAATGAGATAGTAATCAACCTTCAAATGAAGCTTGTGTTAGGAAGTATTATGTATACTGGTTAAATGGTCAGCGCTTTGCGGCTATGTTAATTTTGCTGAATATGAATCTACTTTCAATCCTACTTTAAATGAATTGCAATTTGGAACTCAGGAATCGATAAAAACCAATTTTAAGGGTGGTGTTTTGTTTATTGAATTTCAAACCAATTTTATCTGTGCTCCTTTTTCGTTCAACGTCCTAGTTGGTTAGAGACTTTGCTACTTCTTCCACCACTTCTTCCACATTCCAATTCCTGCATTCTATATTGATAGGCAACTCTGATAGAGAATGTAAGGGATAAATATTGCAGCTAAAATCTGAAAGACAGTTGCAGCAGCTGAACCTTTGCGTGAAGTGATCAAAGCAAGTAATAATGAGTACAGCAAATGTCATTGATAAACATGAACCGGACTCCAATAGCAGAGAGCAAGTAGGCTTTCAAATTGCCAAGGTTCCAGCTACTCCGAAAAAGACCAATCATGGGCGCCCTTAATCGATCTGTTGATTCGAGCGTGCTTAGGTGTATACAACCACGACGCTAACCCTCAAAGTTCACAGTTGTATGCTCGAATGAATACGATAATTTCTGTTTCTTATCATAATCGATGCATTTCTGTCAATCTCTTCCGTCCACTGTTCTCTGATATTTACGCAATCCTTAGATTGAGATGACAAAGAAGAGAGCTGCTTATGTCATATTCAAGTTCTGATCTTTCAATTAAAGTCACAAAAAATGCCCAAATCAATGCTGGGTCTGGTATTTGGGATTTTTTAATAGCTGTGTTTGAGTCTGGTTATGGAGCCATTATGTGAGTCATGTTAGTTGAAAAGCTTTTAGCTCAAGTGTAGAGTCAAATGAAGGGAGTCTGTTAGTAGTGGGCTGGAAACCAGAAAATGAGGTTGAATCCTCATCGAATCTATTGAGCGCTTTTAATCCTTGCACAGCCTTGAAATTTCATCCTCATCGAATCCTGATGTTCCTTGTTTGTTGCCTTGTGACCAATAGTTTTCAGGGTTGTCTTATTATTAGAACTACGGTTCTTTAGGGTTTTAAATAAGAATTAGAGATTGAAACTGGGATGAATAGAATTGGGGATTTAAGAATTTAGAAGAAGAAATTGGAGATCGTAATGAAGAATTTACCTACATCCTTAGAGGTAGGTGACGAATTGAGAGAAGAGACATTAGAGTTTTAAGGAATAACTTGCACAATACTTTTCTTGATTAATTGAATGATTATGAAGTAAACCCAAAGAACATATATATAAAAAAAATAAACTGGAAAAGTAAGGCTACAACATAAATCCTAATAATAACTATATTTCTATCGCTTATAAAAAAACCGAACCAATAGTTAGGTCCTTCAACCTCAAGTTGTCCAGCTTCTTGCTTTGCACTTCTGTCAATTTTGCTTCAACTTCTATTGTAGGTTCACCTGAAGCCCTTTCTAACCACTCCCCATAACTCTTTATATCTATGTAGTTTTCCATAAGTAGGCTCCAATGATTGTAATCCTCGTCAAATCGAGGAACACACACTTGCATAAAACCTGATGATTCAGTTATGTTCACTGCTCAAAATTCCATATCAGTCGAAACTTTAATATCTGCGGCTCACAATCACTCATTTTTCTCTCATCCCACTATACTAATCTCATATGAACTCTCATATTTCCCAAACCCACTATGAACTTAAGACAATAACTCTTTAATATGCACTCACAGACTAAACTTGGTACAACAATATGCCAATGCTCTGATACCGCAAGGTGAGCAATATTATAGAAAAATAACAAGCTTTTATTGATTTTGACATGAGTTTAAATACAAGATCAAACTCTTCACTCAGCTTACCTACAACCCAAACCCACCATTTTTATGTTTTCAAGCTACTATCTCTAAGAAATTTATTAACTCTAAAAACTCCTAAGCTTGACCGCCAAGCTTGAACTCTTTCCCTACTAATAGCTAACACGTAAATTGTACTCAAAAGTTTGGGTACCAAACAACAAAAGAACAAAACGACACTGCTTTATTAGTTTTTCAGAGAGAACAATCTGGTTTGTAATGTAACTCATATGATCATATCCGTTTGTACCTTCGATAAGATTTAAGAGGTCCTACAAACACCATTTCACTGTGGTCTTTTCCATCGAATATACACTTCAAGTAGTCACAATTTGTAATGGCAAAAGATTATGATTTATAGCGTAAGTTCGTTATTGTTTTTTTAATATAAAATTATTATGCTTGGTAATGTACCTCTTATTTATTTGTACTGTAATTAGTCATTAATTTGTAATGACAAATTAAAAGACTGGTTTGTAATCTAAGTCTTATTCATTTGCAGTGTTAGGAGTTTGTAATGTAAATTATTATTGTTATGTAAGTCCTATCAATCTATATAGAAAATTGTCAAATTTGTAATGGAAAAAGAGTATGACTTTTGATGAAAACTAGTAAAGTTTGGAATTTAAGTCATACCCTTTTGTATTGTAAGTAGTTTGAATTGGAGGAGTAGTTGAATTGGAGGCGAAGTAAGACGAGGGAGTAGCAGTCATACCGGTTTTCCTTCGCTGATGAAATAGAGAGCAGTTTCGATGCTGAATTGCGTTGAATTGAAAGCATTGGCAACGAGAGACCCTGACAACCATCAATAGATACTACCAGCTCTTCGCCGCGAACCCAGAATGAAAGCTGCGAACTTGACTTCGAATCGGGGACCCAACCAGAGAACAGGACTGAAAACGCAAACCACTGTGTAGCCGTCGGCGACGCGGAGCGCAAGAAGGTCGAGACTTGGTGAAACACTCGGCCAACGGTTCAGTTAGTTGCTGGATTGACATTGGATTTCCAGCATCGAACTTCGCTTTGGGCCCAGATTATTTGTGACACCGGATGGCTTCGGGCTTTTAATATTGGACTCTTATATATTCGGGTTTGCTATTTTCTTCTCTCACATTATATTCACGTAATTTGGCTTTTCCATTAATTGTGTTAGCGTCTAAATAAGGGTAGATTTGCATATCATAACAGTCATCCGCTCGGATAAACAAGAAAGACAACAATCAACAAGAATCTAAAGAATGCAGAGATTTACGTGGTTTATTAACACAACGTGCGTTAGCTAGTTCATGGATGGAAGAGAGGCAGCTTCACTATATATACTTGACGTGATTAGAAATTACAGAGGAGTATTACAAGTATATATATATAGTACTTCTCGAATAACCTAACCCTAATCCAATCTGGTAAAAAAATAATATTACACAAACCAGATCGTGTAAGTTCCGGTTTACGATTGAACATCCAATTCAAGTCACATCTAAAATGAATAAACTTGGTACAACAACGGCGAGAAAGGACAAACACCAACAAACAACCGAGAACAGCGTCTAGCACCAACTTCCAATGCCACGGCCCCGCCGCTTCCAATGCCTTCGGATGCGCCATCGAACGTGCAGGTTGACGTGCTGAGCTTGCCCGGGAAGCAGCTGTACGATGCGTACCAACAGGGTAACTACGATGCCTGCACCGTGGGAACAGTTTCCGGGATAGCATTCTCCGTCTACGGTGGTTGCATATACGGGCTCGACAGCATTCGCTGCCAGAATTGTGTACGGGACGCGACCCTCGTCATATATCAGTACTGTCGTGACAGCGTCGCAGCTCAGGCCGTGTCGGATTCCTGTTGCGTTCGTTACGACAGGGACTACACGATTTGTTAATAATCGAAACGTCCGAAATAACGTACGTGTATGGTTTGTAAGGAAGTTTACTCTTGTCACATTTCTCTCCGATAGCAAGTCCTTTCGACTCTGATTTAGCAGTTTTCAACCATTATGATGTTAGATCAAACAAACGCATACAATTTTGTATGTGTTGATGACATAACATACAAGTCTTGTATTTTGGGAATTTAAAATGAGGAAGGCAGGAGTACGTGGTTCGAAACAAATAATTTGATGACATCATCCCACTACAGAGGAAGAAGTCTTCTATATTCTATTCGACGATGCCGTCAAGTCCGTCTTCTCGACTTGATGAACGGATTAATGATTGATGGACGGGCACATATCATGATACTATCATTAAACGTAGTAGTATGATGTGCAATAAGTCTTACCATAATGGTTAAATCATGATATAACAGATATAATAGTGATCATACTACAACCAACATGTGTTTTGAATAGGTAATGTTTTTCTCAAAACTTAGCAAAATGGATATCATTATGTATATCATAGTTAATGCGTCATTTCTATGCAATTTTTTTTTTAATTTCTTACTAAAAATGAAGGAGATATGACCAGATCAAGAAAAAAACGAGAGATTAGAAAAAGCTGTCAGCTTAAAAAAGAGAGAAATTACCTTCATACCCCTAAGAGTCAGTGTGTACATATTGGGCCGTTAGATATGATTAAAACAACTACTTTAATTCTTCTAACACTTAAACACGCTTTGTCGACGCTTAGACGAGCCAGACACTGAATGAAATCCCCACACCCACCTTACGCCGCTTATCACCTTCTTGAACCTTGCCTGCTTATAGTACATTTAAAACAAACTAGTTTTTTTGGCCCGTGCTTCGCAGTGTTAACAAGCTGATTATAAATTAAAATTTTATTAACTTATTCAGTGATGTAGTATAGGAGTGAATGTGAAGCGAGTATGGATAGTAGTAAAAAAAATTAGGGCATAGACATCTAAACGCATCCTCACTAGGGCTGGGAAACGGTGCGGTCTGGTCCAGACCAGACCATATATACGGTCTATGGTCCAGACCTAGAGGCTAAAGTATAGACCACAGACCAGACCACAGACTATACGGTCCGGTCCAGACCACGCCTGTGCGGTCTGGTTCGGTCTGGTCCAGATAGACCACACTCAACGAAAAATGAATAATTTGTTTAGTCAACCACACAAAAAATTGAACAAATAACCAAGAAAAATCATTGTTATTTTAAAACATTAATCCTAACATGCATGAATAATTTTGATACTCTAAATCTTAGTACATAACAAAGATACAAGGTAAAAACATATCAGCTTGCACCATAACGTCATAAACATTAACATAATGTCATATGGAGACACTATTATCTCTACTCTCTGGTTAAATGTGGTTGTGAATGAAGGAGGGAAGAGATTCACAAAATTAAGGTTGAGACTTGGGTGTCGTTGTGGGAGTTTGGAGAGTGGTCGAATGGGCTGTTAACACGTATTGACAAGTCAGTTGGGTCCACGGTTTGGTCCGGTAAACCGCGGTCTAGACCAGACTAGACCAAGAGATCAAATCATAAAATAATATAGACCATGGACCAGACCATACTTCACGGTCTACGGTCCGGACCAAACTGTGCGGTACGGTTTGGACCACGGTATTTCTAACGGTCTGGTCTATTTTCCCAGCCATAATCCTCACCACCCATCCCATTCCTACTCAATAATCAATACAAAAAAAATCTCATCGATTTAACTCAAAAAGATTGAATACTCATACCCTAGAGCTAAAAAGATTGAATTCTCATCGATTTAACTCAATAATACACAATAATTTTCACTGAATTCTAATTTTCCAATAATCTCATTGTAGCTATTAGACTAACTCCAACCTTAGAGCTAAAAAGTCATTTACACATTTTTAGCTCTTTTTTGTTGCTCCAACCCACATAATTTTGGGAGCTAAAAATGAGTATTAAAGAATTGGCAGCCAAATTTAGCTTCCAATTGGATGGAAAAGCCAAAGTTGGCTGGAGTGGTGGACCCGTTGCTGGGGCGAGTCACACACCGCGTTAAGGGAGTGGGCCACACACACGCTTCGGTAAGGCTCTCATATTGGTTTTGTTTTTCTTTTTGCTTTTTTCTGTGGTATTTTGTCATTGGTTGATTGTGTATGTTGTCTATTTAATTGTTTGAAAGAAGATATGTAATGTTGTATGTTTAATTGGTATTTTCTCGTTAGTCCCGAAGTTAACGGTAACAAATTAACGACTAATTTTGCGAAACTTTTTTTTGTCTCGAAATTTAGAAAAAATTACATCCACAATTTTTTTTTTCAAAAGTAATAACGAACTATAAAAAAAATTACAGTGAAATATAAAAATTAGAGGTCGAATAAGTATGGTTTATTGAAATAAATTGAAAAATAAGGCTGGGAAGCTAAATTTAGCTTTTTGTATGGTTGGAGTGAAAATGGGGTTTGGGGAGCTAAAAAGCCAAATTTGGCTATTTGGGGAGCAAAAATTTGCTTTATGGTTGAAATTAATCTTAGCATCCTGTTTTAAGCTTTTTGTGCCCTCACTCCTCGAATCAGCATGCCCTCCGGACATCAAGCCATTATATCTCCCAATCACCCTAGTAGTGGCGTAGCAAAGATTTCATTTAAGGTGGGTTCACTTAAGAATAAAAATACACATGATAAAATAGTTTTTGTCAACTTTTCTAATAATTCATGATATAATCTTATATTGAAAATTTTTAGTAAATTAAAATACGTTGTAGTCAAAACTATCGATAATATTACTTTATGTACAAAACAGTTATTTGTGTGTGCCAGAGGTAGTTGTGCTTTATGACTTGTTTACCTATCCCCATACGTTTCACCCATCACTAGGGTCAGCGGCGGAGGGAGAATGTATAAGAGGGTGGATTCGGGTTCTGAAGAAAAATGGTTAAATTATGTACAATAGTTAATTGGTATTGATAATTATGGGACATTTAATTGAGAATAGTATATTGAAAGATCTTGTGTTCGGAACTGAGCGACCTCATATCTTAAGCAAATGAAGGGAGTGTGCTAATAAATTATATAAGACATATTATTGAATCGCAACAACGCGACTTATTGATATTAAACGGTTCTTGACGATATAATATCATTCGAAAGCGAACGATTAATTAACAAAATTATGAATCATTGTTTGGTGTAAGATTCATTATTAAACTTTTCTCGACAAATTGAGTTATTGATACTAGCGGCTCTTGACAAAGAACATCATTAGATAGAGAAGGACTAACTAAATCATATGCGGAAGCCAGATTTGTATTGAACAAAATCCTCCTCAAACAGAGAGGGAGAGGGCAGAAACCATCTCGGAAGAGTTTAGAACAATAAATCCACAAGGGATCGGAAAAAAGCACAACACAATACAAAATATTTTTCTCATTGATTTAGCTCAAGACTCAAGAGGATCAAATACTCACGATTACCTGTTAGAGTAGTAGACAATAAAAAGCAAAATATCACATTGGTGGAAGAAGGAAAGTGCAACTGCAAGTGGTTTATAGCCTAACTTGCTTATTTATTTTGTTGAGTAAAGTAATAAGTGAGTTTTGGAAACAATGTGAAATTTAATTTGATTTACTAATTTGATGTTTGCGCGCCATTGGATTTGAAATGACACAACTCTTCTGAAGGGAACTGTTGACAAAAACAACAGTGGAAAGAAGAACATGTCACGTAACTCTTACCTATATTTGTTGGCAACCAAACCCTCGGTCTTTCCGCTCCACTATCCCGTCCCATGCTTCTCAACGTCTATCGCCATTGCTGATGCCGCGGCCAAACCGCCTACGGCAGTTTGCGGCTTGCATTGCAAGATCTCGAAAAGTTATTCGGATTCAAAAAAAAATCGCTATGATCGGATACCCGAGTGCAAAGTTACGTTCGTTTGAAGTTTCGGCCGAAGTTAGGAGTTGATAAAAAAAAAAATTGGACCAAACCGCTGGGTGGGGTGGTGGTTTGGCCCAAAACCGCCGCCCCACCAAGCGGTTTTTATAGGTTTTTATAACCGCCCCTTAGCCCAGCGGTTTGCATAGAAAACCGCACCCCCGCTCAACGGTTTTCGTGTAAACCACAGGGTGGGGTGGCGGTTTTTGAAAAAGGTGGTATTTTTGGAATTTTTGGGGTTGGGTGGTATTTTTGGATTTTTTTTTAACAGTGGTATTTTTGGATTTAATAGATTTGTGTTTTGCATCAGGAGGTTTCTTGTTTGTTTTTGTGGTTTGTTTTACCGTGCTTATGGTTTGCATTATGAGGTTTCTGGTGTGCTTTCGCAAATATTGTGGTTTTCTTTGTGAGGTTTGTGGTTTGTCTTAGGGGATTTTTGGTATGCATTAGGAGGTTTCGGGTTTGCTCTTTTGTGGTTTTTTTATCATGTTTGTGGTCTGCATTAGGAGGTTTCCGGTGTGCTTATGAAATATTTATGGTACGTTTTGTCACGTTTCTAATATGTTTTTGGGGACTTGTGATTTGCATTGGATGATTTATGGTGTGCATTAAAAATATTTATGATATGTTTTGTGATGTTTCTAGTATGTTTGGAAAGATTTGTAGTATACATTAGCAATTTTTTGGTATGCTTTAAAAATATTAGTGGTCTAAAATCTTACAAAAAATCTTCTAAAACATACCAAAACTTGAAAATCCATACCATAATTCACATAATATTTACAAAAAATATGAAAATCAATACCACAAACAACTTGAGCATTACTTTAACATTTTCATTTATTCTTCCCACTGCAGAGGTGCACGTATCAAAAGCGGGAAAAGATTAAATTGAGGGGGACAAAAGAAGATTAGAGCTTTGATAACTGCTCGCTCTTTTTTTTTTATGAAGGTGAAATTTTATTGCAGAAAAGGAACACAGGAGAAAAAGTACAGGACCAGAACAATGCTCAGGCACAAGGAGTGCCCGAATAAACGAAAGAAGACAGGAGACAAGCGCTAGACCAGCTAGAAGATCCCTGCACCGACTGTTGAAAGGAAACACACACAGAACAAACACAGTACAAAGCGGATACAAACAGGAGCCAAAACGGCTTTGTCTATATCCCACCTAAAAAGAAACAAAGAAAGCTCAAACTGAAAGAAAGCAAAGTGCAGACAGGAAGCACAACACTACTGGGTCAGGTGCAGTCGCATTCGAAGCCAAGAAGCGGCAGCAACACGATCAATTTTTCCTTTTGCAACTATCCAACTTGTAACGTTCTTCAAGACTCTCGTGGCTGTCTGATTGGATCTTTAGAGGTGTTGTTAAAAATCCTATGGTTACGTTCCAGCCATATGAACCAAGAGACGGCATGAAGCGCACAATAATAGAACCATCCGTCCAAACAGTCAGGAACATCTCTCTGCCGATCCTTGATGGTGGAACCGATATTCCCACTAAACCTGAAAATAATATTGTTGCAGCTTCTCATGATCAAGCTCCACACCTGTTGACTGAAGCTACAAGAAGTGAAAAGGTGATCAGCTGTTTCAGCATCTCTGTAGCATAAGTCGCACCGATTGGCAAGACTCCAACCATGTTTCTGCAGCATGTCCACCGTCAATATCTTTCCGTGAGCCACCGTCCAAATGAAAAAGCAAATCTTCGCAGGTATCAGCTTCCTCCAAACTGACGCCGAGGGGAAATCAGAGACGCCCGGGCATTTAAGCTTGCTGAGAGTTCCATACATAGAGTTAACCGAGTATCCTTCTTCTGGGTTCGGGGTCCAAACTAGCCTGCAAGGGCTATTAGCACTACTGATAAAATCAATGGAACCATGTAAAGAGAGTAAATTGATCCTTTCCTGTTCAGCCCCCCTACGAAGATCAAAAGTGATGTTTAAGTCAAAAGAAACAATGTCACCTGAAAGTTTCACGACTTCCTTGATCATAGCTTCCGAGTTAGTGACCGCAGAAGCAACCCGAGGAAAGATCTCGGCAAGGGTGAGATTCGACAGCCATCTATCAAACCAAAACGAGACATCAGCACCATTCCCGGGGTCAACAAAAGCGTGATTCCAAAACTGCTGAGATTCCTTCACGATGCTAGCCCAAATCGAGCTTAAGCGCGTTCCCCTGCCACTACTAGAGCTCCACTGAGTTCTGCCATTCGGGTACTTAATGTTATTGAGATTACGCCACCAAGTGTCTCTATTAACCCCAAATTTCCAGGTCCATTTGCACAACATAGCACTATTGAATGAGGATAAATCCCTAATACCAAGGCCGCCATTGTCCTTATGAAATTTGCAGATCTTCCACTCAACAAGGGGAAATTTCTTCTTGACTCCATCGCCGCTCCACAGAAAATTCCGCCGCAATCTTTCTAAATCATTGATCACCTTCATAGGAGCTTTGAAAAGAGTGAAATAGTAGCCAGAGAGGTTTGACAAGACTGACTTTATCAGAACTAGTCTCCCTCCAGCCGATAGGTATCTGCAACTCCATCTTTCAAACTTCTTTTTATAGTTTTCCAATATTGGTTGCCAAAAGGAGCTGCCAGTAAGTTTAGCTCCCAGCGGGTAACCGAGGTATTTTGGCGGATAGGAGCTCCAATTGCAGCCAAAGATGTCAGCAAAGAAATCTAGCTCGGGGATATCCCCGACTGTATACATCACAGTCTTGTCGAGGTTGATCCTTAACCCTGTCACGGCCCGAAAGCACGCAAGAGCTGCAGAAATATGGAGGACTTAATCATGGGACGCATCACAAAAGATGAGCGTGTCATCGGCGAACATAAGGTGAGTCACTTCCCCTTCTTGCGTAGTCTCATTTACGAAGAAACCTTTAATTATACCTTCAGCTCCTAGCTTGTCCAGCATATACGAAAGGATGTCCATTACTAGAACAAAGAGGCCCGGGGAGAGCGGATCCCCTTGCCTAAGTCCCTTAAACGCAGGAAAGAAACCTCTTGATTCACCATTAATTAAGATAGAAAGAGTTGGGGAACAAGCCGCGCTAGAAATCCATTTCTTCCATTTATCTTGAAAACCCAGTCTAGTAAGAACCTTAAACAGACAGCCCCAGTTCACATTATCGAAGGCTTTTTCGATGTCGAGCTTAAGCAATAAGCCTGGCCTTCTACTCCTCCTTCTGCTATCAACTAGTTCATTAGCAATTAGACCAGCTTTTAGAGATTTGCCTGCCTTGCACTAAAGCATGTTGGGAATTCGAAACCAAAGAAGGAAGAACTTGGCCGAGTCTCCTTGCTAGAACTTTGCAGACCAGCTTATTCAGACTTCCAATCAAGCCAATAGGACGGAGATCTTTGATGTCTTCTGAAGCATCTCTTTTTGGGACTAAGCAAATGAAGGAGTGGGAGGTACATTTGGGAAGGCTGCCTGTCTCATGGAACTCATGAAAAGCATTCAAAATATCAGTTCTAACCACTCGAAGAGAGACACTCCCAAATCTCCTCTTCAGAAAAAGGAGCTTCAAGATAGGCAGCATCAGCGAGACTTAAACAATTTGTAGCAGGAGCATGAGGGAAAGGCCGATTCTGAATCTCTTCCTGAAATAAGTTTGAGTAGAAGTCAACAACCCTTTGGCCAATATCGACAACACCTTCGACCATAACCCCATTAATTTTAATACGCCAGATAGAATTCCTTTTCCTTCGGAAGTTAGCCGTTTTATGAAAGAACCCAGAATTTTGATCACCAAGATTCAACCAAAACTCCCTGGACTTCTGTCTCCAACAAAATTCTTGCAAAATCAGAGCCCTTTCAAGATCCAACTTCTTCTCGACCAAAGCAGTAACTTCCTGATCCGATAGAAGTCGAGACTCTTTAATAAGACTTCACTCCTTAATATCGTTGAGCAGGTTGGCGACTCTTATGTGAATGTTACCAAAGACCTCCTTATTCCAAATTTTGATATTTTGCTTCAAGTCTTTAAGCCTTTTAGAGAGCCTGAAGACAGCCCCAAAACCTTGAACATGATTAGAATACCAAGAATTCAGCCCGGTAAAAAAGCTAACATCTTCCAACCACATGTTTTCAAATCTCCATGGACGCTTGATCTTCCTATTATCACCCCATTGTAAGAGAAGAGGAGTGTGGTCAGACTCCACCCTTTCCAAGCCAATCAATCTGCAATCCGAGTAAAGAGAATCAAAGTCTGGAGAAATCAAAACTCTATCAATCCTGGATTGGGAATTTCTGTTCGCCCCTAAACTCCAAGTAAAACAGCATCCACTGATGGGGATATCCATGAGGTCATTATCCTCAATGAAGCTTGATGCTCTAAAACACAACACCAAACTGCGACCAAGTATAATCGCAGTCCGGGAATGCAGTAAAGTGACAAGTTATATTATCAACCCGGGGTCTAGATCTAATGCTTACTCAGTGATTCTCTATTATCTAGCCAACTAAGTTAAGTGTTTGTTGTGTAAAAGCAAAAGCAGAAAGAAAGCAGGAATTGATATGGTTTTCTCAAGCAGGTAAGAGTCACTCGGGAATGAGCCCCCCTAGCTCCTTAGTTAGGTTTCAATTGTATTTCCCTGGGTTGATTTACTGTTGATTAGACTGCGGAAGATCCGACAGTAGCTTGGAATCTCTTAAGCTGACCAAGCCCTCTCAGTCTAACTACCCGACAGACGACTAGTCTTCACCGGGATAGAAAGCTGAAGCAGTAAGAACAGAACTCCACTACTGGAATTGGATTCCAGTACAAAGCAGTAAACTGGCTAACTCTCGTATAGCCAATCTCCTACTACCGAATGATGAGACTCTAGCAACCTAATCAGATTCTATCTATCTCAGATTGCATCAGGAATCAGGATAAGTTGATCAGACTTCAATTGACTCAATAAACATGCATCATTCGATTAAAATCAAACAGTAATATCATCCCAAGTCATTACAATCAATCCCTAACATATAGAACTAGGGTTCTTCATCCCCAAGTGAGAGAGAGGTTCTACTCCATAGAGAGAGAGAGAGAGGAAAACAAGGTACAAAGCAGTCATACTCATTACAATGGGAAGAATCTGCTCTGGGATGATGATTTCCAATCCTGTGACGATCTCCAAGCTCGATTTGATGAAACCCAGCTCCAAGATAGCTTCTAGGATGTGTTCTTCGTCCTTTCTCTCTCTAGGGCTCTGTTTTTGCTCAAAAAGTCCGATCTCCTCACTTGTGGCTCGAAATTGGCTGAAAAACCAAGATTTCCCGACTCACACGGGCAGGCCACATCTCTTCACCATGACGGCAGCCTCTAAAGGTTAGAGTTCACATAAATGGTTGTCATCACTAACTAATCAGGAGGTCTTAGACACAGGTTCAAATGACTGGCTAGGGTCTTGGACATGGGGAAAAGGCCTTTTAGGTGGTTGAAGTATTCAAAGCATAAGGTTCCACAATTCCAAACCCAACAAACTCACTGTCAATCAAACCAGTACTTTCTTTCTGCTATTCTGCATTACTCAAATTCAGAGCACAAGAGCGAAGGATGTCACATAAATACCAGTGTTTCTAAGCCAGACTGCTAAGAAACACTACTTAATGGGCATTATTCAAATTTTTGGTGGTAGCTCTCTTTTGCTTTCATTTTTTTCTTTGTTTTTTCTTTCATTCTTTTCATTTCTTAAGAGAACCACCACCTCTGCATATTTTCAAACACCTGCCCAACTTTTTAAGAACTACCTCCAACACTCACATCAAATTTAGCAGAAACAGCAGAGAATATGTAAAAACCACTCTGTGGAACCTTCTAAAAGATGCAAAAAGGGTGATTTTTCATTATAGACCAAAAGAAAGGATAACACACGGCTCAAAGGGGCTGACTAGGGGATATGACACACCAGGACAGTCAAATTTGGTCGTGGGCTAATCCTATGCCCCCATCATCTTAGCTAGTGACAACGTGAATGCTACACATCATGGAAGAGGGATCTATATCACAAGAAAGAAACGAGCAGGCTCAAATCTCACATGGCTACCTATATGCTCTATCTCACATTCTGATCCTGAACTAGATGCATAAACGACTGTCAAGAACAAGTGATTAAATCAAGTCACAGTTGGTAAGCAAACAGTTGAAAGAACTGAACCCCTACACAATTCTACTGCACGTCTCAGTCCTCATCATAGGTTGTCCTAGTCACGATAAGCTGTCATGCATCAATCCGAAAACCATTCAATTCATCAATCAAAACACAGTGCCAATATGATCAAACAACAGTACTTGGAGCCCTCAAATCTCGAGATTTGGACAGTCGACTAGGCTCCAAGCACACATATATACATTCCAACCGATACAAAGCACCCCACCCCACACTTAAGCACGACATTGCCCTCAATGGAGCAGAGGGATAGAGAAGGGGAACGATTTTACCGGATTGAAATGCTGCGGGAGACTCGATGTGGACCAGTCAGCAGGAAACAAACGGGAAGATGGACAGTGCTGCACGAATCGAACACCAAGAACACACTAGCACACTGTGCGTTAGGGATAAGTGTTAGCCCAGATGGCTACAAAATAAACAATCCACAAAAGAAAAAAAAACAAAAACAAACGACACTAAGTTCAAGCTCCTCACACATGGAGCAAATACACACAAGTCTAAAACGAATAACAAAACACACTGAGATGGGCAACGAGTACAGCCTACTCGTCACCAAGATCATCCGGGTCGATGTCGTCCATGAAGGCGTCATCACCATCAGCACCATCATCACCATCCGCTGGGGGAGGTGGAAGTGGAGAGTCCTCCCAGGGAGTCCTCCAGACGGGCTGCTCGCCCGGTAGCAGCTGGAGTAAATGCTGCTGGACCTCCTGCATGCACCGTGAACGGCGCTTCTCCCGCTCGATGTGTGCGAGAGTCACTCCCTGCTGGGTCTGGATCTGGTCCAATCTCTCATCGTAAACAGCCATCCTCTGGTGGTACTCGGCCTGGTGAGCCGCGTACTGCTGCTGGAACTGCATCTGATGGTCGAGGATCTGCTGGTTTTGGAGACACAGCTGCTCGAACTGGGAGGTGAAGTAATCCTGCCCCGGGAAAGCGGAACTGCCACTCCCATAGTGGAAGTTAGTCTGTGATGGATCAGCAGCAGCGTCCACATCATCTAGGTGGACATGATCAGCAGCCTCCTCCTCCTGGCCCTCTGGCTGGACCTCTGGCTGGGCCTCCGGCTGGTCCTCCGCGGGGATCTGAGGTTCCGGAAACCCCTCGATCCATAGAATGCCGCAGTTCTCTCGCAGTAGGTGCATGTGACTGATCATCTTCTTGCCAAAGACGCTGGTGTCCCCCTGGTGTGTGCACCCCTGCAGTGAAAGGCCGAAGTAGGTGGCCAGGCAAGTGATGAGGGGGGTGCAGTGGAGGCTCTTCAGTTCTGAAGTAGTCTTCTCGAAGGTCCTGGCCACCAACGAACCCAAGTGGAGGGGATGGTCGTGCTGGCGGATCGACTGGATGAGGTACATGGCCCTCTTGGTGATGGCGCTGGCACTGTCTGAAGCTGAAGTATAAGACTTCGCCAGCATGTGGTGGAGAAGGCTGTTGTCGAGCTGCAGGGTAGTGGCCTTCGTCCTCCCGACCGAGAAGGGACGTGTCTGGCCTGGCCGAGCCAGGCGGGTGTACAACGTCCTAAAGTCCACCTCCGGCGGGTCGTTGACCTCGGTGACATAGTCCTCACCGTCGTCTAGGCCGAGGTCGAGAGCCTCGGCCAGCTCGTGGTAGCTCATGGACCGGGGGGCACCGCCTAGCCTGAAGTTGACGGCTGCACCGTCTCTCCAATCGTCCGTGGGTGTGTGCTTGAAGGTCATGTAGAACTCAAGCACGGGCTCGTAGTAAACCTTCTCGCAGATGGAGAGCAGACGGCGCCATGGGCGGTTGGTGACGGCAGCGGAGAGTTGCTCGTAGCAGTTCAATTTCCGAAACTCTCGTTTGGACCAGCAATGGTGCTGCCCAAATGAGCATGCCAGGACCTGCTTGAAGCGATTCTCGTCGGGGCCCCTCTTCAGATCTCGGATGAACGGGTGCTTGAGGTCAGGTTTCGACATTGTCCTGCAAAAGAACAACCCAAAGTGGAACCAAAAGAGCCAAAGAAAATGTCAATCACACCCCCACACTGAAGAACAGAAAACAGCCTAACCATGGTTTCATCCATAGTTCGGGGGTCAAAAACTCGATAAATCAAGCATAATCTGAGTGGGGGGGGGGGCACATTCAAGATAAAGTAGGAAACTTAATATTCACATCCATAGCAAATACACCCTCAAAGCACATCATTAAGGGCCCCAACCGGTGGCCACAACATGGCATGAAAAACAGGCATTTCATCGAACACCTTGTGTGCACTATTAAGTTAAGCATGAAATTGGCAAAATTCTTGCACACAAGGGCTCAAACAATCAAGGGGGACATTGCCCAACACAATTCAAACAAACTCCATGCATTCCCCTCAATCAATTGCACAAAAATCACAAGATTCAATGTGATTCTCTAAACATGCACCTTAATACCCAATTCTCCACAATTAACATAGTTAAGGGCAAAATCAAACCTGGATACTCAAGTAGAGGTGTAGGGGATGATGAGGGGAAGGCGATGGAAGCGACGAAAAGCCGAAAAAGTGCCCGAAAGTGCTCGTCGGAGCCTCACCGGAGTCTCGCCGGAAATCGCCTTCGGCGACAAAAACGTCAGCCAAATCTCCTCAAAATGGAGGGATAGGCCGCTTTTGGTGTGGGAAGGGTGGGTTTGTTGTTGGTTTGGTGAAAAAATACAAAAAATGGCCGAAAAAATCGAAATGGGGTGGTTTTGTCGCGGTTTTCCGGCGAGGATTTTTCAAATTTCTAACCACTCGGCTGTGTCGACCGAATTTATAGGCCGTGGTTTGGCCACACGGCCAGGCTCACACGACCGTGTGAGGTGCAGGTTTGCCCATCTTGGCCGACACGGCCAGGCCGAGGAATTCCACACGGCCGTGCGAGTTGCACTTTTGGCCGTGTGGAATTTGCCGAGAGCTCGCACGGCCAATGGAAAAAATCCACACGCCGTGCGATAAAATGAGTTGCCCGTGTCGGCCACACGGCCAGGCCAGGCCAATCCACACGGCCGTGCGAGTTGCACTTTTGGCCGTGTGGAAATTGCCGAGAGCTCACACGGCCAATGGAAAAAATCCACACGGCCGTGTGAGTTTCAGGCTTGGCCGTGTGAACTGCTGGAGCCCTGAATTCAACCTGTTTTCACTAAAAAACGACATTCGACTCTGGAACAACATCTCAAGACTCAAAAAACACAAAAAAATCAAAAGGAAAAAGGTAAGAAAATGCAAACCTAGGTGGGGTTGCCTCCCCACAAGCGCTTCTTTACCGTCTTTTAGCTGGACGCCAGTCGGTGGATGCTCAATGAGGTGAAGGAGCAGGTGCCCTCAAGAGCGCATCCACCTCGCTCTTGAGGTACAACTTCAAATGGTGGCCATGCACACGCCGAATGTGGCCACTAGCATTTGGCAACTCAACTTGGCCATCCGGCAGGATGCAGGCGAGTGAATACTCGGATGGCCAAGGTGGGGTCGGGACCAGCTCGTAGTGGTCTCCGGCTTTCTTTCGAGCAGGCTTAGCTGCCTGCTGTTTCGGTCGCCACTCCTCCTTAATCTGTTCCTTTGACGACGGAGTGGACGGGAGTGGCGGCGAAGGTATGGGAGGCGGATCCTGCAAAATAGGAAACGCAGAAGGATACACGACAGACTCGTGCTCCCGGTGAGAAATAGCATGCAAAGGCGAAGCAGCAGGCAGAGTATTAGTAATTGAAAATGTAATTCGCTCCTCGCCATCCCTCAAAACTAAGGTCCCATCATGCACATCTATGAGGGCCTTGGCGGTGGCCAGGAAAGGCCTTCCCAGTATCAATGGCACATCCACATCCTCATTTATGTCCAAAATCACAAAATCAACAGGATAATTGAATTTGCCAACCTTAACCAGAAGGTCTTCCACTATGCCCCTAGGATGCACGACAGACCGGTCAGCTAATTGAAGGCTCATCCTTGTAGCACGGGGTTCACCTAGGCCTAGTTTCTTAAACAGTTTATACGGCATAACATTGATACTAGCACCTAAATCCGCCAAGGACTCTTAAACAGTTTATACGGCATAACATTGATACTACCTGGGTCCTTCTGTTTCTGCGGAAGCTTGTTCTGCAGAATGGCCGAGCACTCCTCGCTGAGCTCCATAGTGGCCAGCTCGCTCAGCTTCTGTTTCTTTGAGAGAAGGTCCTTCAGGAACTTCGCATACTTAGGCATTTGGGATAATGCCTCCAAGAAAGGTACTTGGACATTCAGCTTCCTAAGCATGGCCATGAAGTTCCCGAACTCTGCATCCAGCCTGTCTTTGTGCAACCGAGTAGGGAAGGGGAGTTGAGGGATATACTCCTTCACTACTGGTTGCGGTTTTGGTGCAGGCACCTCAACCTCCTTCTCTGTTTCTTCTTCAGCCACTGGAGATGCCAAGGCAGGGGCCTCTCTCTCTTGTGCCCGAGCAAGTGGATCAACAGTTATCTTGCCACTCCTGGTTATGATGGCATTGCAGTGCTCATTCGAGTTCTGTGGATGAGGGATGGTCTAAACGGGTAGAGTACCAGGAGCCCTTTGTGCCACTGCTTGAGCCACGCTCCCCAGCTGGGTTTGGATATCCTGCAAGACAGCCTGCGTGTTTCTCTGACCAGCTTCTAGCTCCATGAATTTGTCTGAAGCTTTCTCCATGAACTACTCGATGTTGTTGAACTTGTTTGCACTGGAGGTGGCCAGAGAACCCACCAGATCTCGCAGTTCCGCCATCTGGTCACTCTGTGCTGGGGCTGCAGGTGCTGCCCCTGTCTGCTGAAATGGTCGCACCTGTGACTGAGGTGGAACTAGCCCCTGTCTAGGCGGGTAGAGTGGTTGTTGTGGCTGCTGAAATTGCCCTTGTCTGGGCTGGTAAGGAGGCCACTGGAAGCCAGGTGGTCCCTGGGGGACTGGTGGTCTGGAATTTTCCCCACCCCAGCTGAAGTTGGGATGCTGGCGCCACCCCTCGTTGTAAGTGTTGCTGTAGGGGTCGAAGCGCCTGGCATTGCTGATAAAGTCCACCTGCTCCTGGGGAGTAGATGACTCCCTCATCGCCTGACAGTCCTCCACGGTGTGATGGGAGCTCTCACACCACTGGCAGTGCATCGCCTGGGGTGTCCTGTACCTATAATCAATCCAGAGCGATCTATAGCTGAAACCAGCTTTGATACTGATGACTCGGTATTTGCACATGTTTTCCCCTTTGTTTCTTGATTGTTTGAGCTTGAATTATTGCGTCTTTGGCCTATTTTATGCTAGGTTGTGTTCCTTTGTCCCATTTCAATTCCTAGCACATAAAGTGAAGCATAGGCGCAAGTTTCAAGTCAATCAGAGATCAATTGACGATTCGAGAGAAGAAACTCGGGCATGACCTGAAGAAGAATGGATTTCTACCTCACTTTATGGACAAAGAATCATGCAAGTTTGTTATGAAACGAAAGAGGACAAGACTACGAGCGTCTGGGATCAAACGGCGACTGATTCGGAGTCCGGACGAGGGAGAAACGAAGCATTAAACAGAGACTGAGCAAGCCACACGGGCAGAGCAGAAAATCCACACGGCCGTGCAAGGTGAGCTGCACGGCCGTGCAAGGTGAGCTGCACGGCCATGCGACCCTGGCCGTGTAAGAAGCCTGGAATTCAACTAATCGATACGCTGCGTTTTGAATCGCACGGGCAACTGGGTGAGCTGCACGGCCGTGCGGCCTGCCCGTGTGAGTCGGGAATTGCTGTTTAAAACCCGATTTTCAGCCAAAGGAAAGGAGAGAGCTGGGTTTTGGATCCCAAACACCCAAGGGACGAACCAAAGAGCGAAAAGGCGATCTGAGGGCATTCTAAGAGTGGAATTGGAGGATTTCTTCGCCTTGGAAGCTCGAGGAACAAGCCCGGACTTGAAGACTGATCATCTGAAGATTCCTACTGCAGTCTCTTTCTTCTCTATGGAGTAACTTCCCTTCACTTAGGTTTTGAGGAACCCTAGCTATGTTTGTTTGATTGGATGATTGTATGAGTACTCTGACTTGATAATCTTGAGTTCATATTCAATCTATGCATGTTTTCATGATTCAATTCTGCTTTAGTCGAGATTATTGATTCTGCTTTGATCCCATGAGAGGGAATACCTGATTAGGTCAATAGAGCACCATAGATTGATAGTAGTGGATCGATTGCTTTAGTCGAGGGTTGATTCACTGCTTTGTATCGATTGAGAACCTCTTTCGATAGAGGGAGTCTAATTCAGAACGCCTTGATCAGTTGTTCTAGAGAAGGATACGCACCTCTAGGCAATTGACTCAAGAGGGCCTTGTTCCTTTAGTCGAGACTCAAGGTCTAGTCAAGGATTCTCCGCATTGTGAATGAAAGTGAAACAAGTTGGAAATCATCAATCGTTATTCTGGCTAGTGGCTAGGGGGAATCATACCTAAGTGAGTTCCCAACCTGTAATTAGATTAACTTTAACTGTAGTTTGCTAGAGTAGTTTTAGTTCTTTCATCTTAATCTGATTTGCTAAATAATAAACTGAAGCTGAGTAATAGTAACTCTAGAGACCCGTGGATTCGATATTTATCACTTGAGCCACTATACTGCAATCCCTTTCATTGGTTACACTTGGCCTTTGTTAGGTGTTGTGTCATAGCGAGTCAGATACCACCTGCACCAAATCAGATGACTGGGTGGCAACAGCATGCACACCCCGCCCTGGTGCTCTTCTCGATCTCCTGGAAGTGCCCCAATCATATCCATGCTCTGCCATCTCTTCAAAAAGTTGATTCAGCTGTGGCGGCGTTTTGGTGAGCATATTCCCGCCACAGACCGAGTCAATCAGCGGATCTGAATCATGGATCCTAATGGCTTCTCCAATCATTGGGGGTATCCACCACCATCCGGGTGGTATTACCCCGAGACTCCCTGGAGCAATCAAGGAGGAGAAGACTATGGATTCGGGTTCCAGTACCAACCCCCTTACTACGGAGAACAACCGGACCCCTGGGCATATCAAGAACAACCTCATTACCAAGAAGAATTTCTTCCACAACCATAAGGGCCATCGGCGCTGGAGTTACCCATGGCGGCTTTCACGGGCCATTCTGCAGAGCCATGCTACACTCCACAGCCAGATCCACACTACGAATTAAGGCTTCTCATGGAGAGATCATGCTCCAGGATGGATCATTGTGTCCAGGCCTTTCGTGAAACAGAGGAGATCCTCCTGAGCCTTAAGAAGAGTGTCGATGATCTTGAGCGATCTTTGGCACAACCTGCTCCAGATCACCCTTCTGCTACCATACAAGAAGAGGAGGAGGATGAAGAAGGCTACAAGGACATTGTGGAGCACACTGAAGTTGTCACGGAGAGCTCCCGTGATGATCATGACCAGGAGTGTCATGTCGTAGCCGACCACACCTTCCCACACCCCAAACTGAGCTTTGAAGAGGCGGGCATGAGTGAGGAGATGCAAGAAGATCTCATGAAAAAAATTGCTTGGCAACTTGCTCTCCAATCCGTGCTAGAAGAAGAAGAGCAAGAAAGGGTGCAGAAAGAAGTTGTGGAGGATGACGAAAATGAAGCTGGAGGAGTTCTTGATCATTTCCCAGGGGTGATACCACATGAAGAAGGAAGGGAGGTTGAAGAAGCAATTGGCGTCCATGCTGAGGACGGATTTAAGGTGGAAGAGGCCTGCACCGGCCATGAGTTACATGTGATATCTCCACCAAACTTCGAGGAACTGCTTAGCAAGGACCCATTTGCAGTGTCTCTTTGCCAGACCAAGGCCACATCGACATCGGTCCCTCTTGGTGGACGCGATGGTGGCCAATTGATGTTGTCTTATCTGGTTTGGGGCAATGAGACGAGAGAAGAGAAGAAGAGGTCTCGAGGGTGGAGACTTCATCTGCATCAAGTACATGAGTCTTCATCACCTGCCACACATGCTCGTTACTTGAGACTCCACCTCATCGACGAGAACCTCAACTTCAAGGAGGTTCTAGCATGGACCGAAACTTAGGAGCCATCGTCCGGCTCACGACGTGAAAGAAGCGCTTGTTGGGAGGCAACCCAACCAGTCGGTTTGCATTTCTTTCTCTATTTCTCCTCGGTTGAGTCAGTTTTGCTATTTGATTTTAGAGTCAATAACTCAACCTTTGTGAGATTTTGTGTGGTGTTTGTGTTCTGATTACTCTCTCTTTCTGGAATGCACCGCCTGACCCGTTCATCATCATTCACCCTTGATCTGGTAACTTCGTTCTACCCTCCTTATCTTTCCTCCATTGAGGACAATGTCGTGCTTAAGTGTGGGGGGATGTTCGATTATGTATGCGGGTGAATGTTTGGCTGTTTGTGTGTTTGGAGCCTAGTCCACTGTCCAAATTTTTAAATTTGAGGGCTCCAAGTACGTGTTCCTTGCAATTTCCTGCTCAGTATGCTTTGAATTGACAGTCTTTATAGTAATATGCAACCTAGGGAGGTAGTGTAGCACTATGGAGGATGTTGATGCATTTAAGAAGTCTCATTGCTTCTTCATATTGTGTTGGTTGATTGAGTGAATTAGTGATCTTAGGACCCTTGAATTGTGTGGTGTTGTGGATTCTCTACCTGTCATGGACTCTTGTATCATGTTTTGAGTTTAACAGGTGCTCGAAAATGTGCTTCAAAATAACGTCTCCCGTGCGAATAGGGCGAAAGTGTGTAAGGGGAGACGGGAATTCGTTCCCAATTTCCACCTACTACCTCCAGCCCCCTTACATGTCTTTCCCCCGCACGAGGCTCGAGACATCCGCTCCTGGCATGGCCGGTAAGAGCAGGTTGGGACCCTTGAAAAAAAAAATAACAGAAAACAAGCAAAACAGAAAAGAAAAGGGGTGCCAACCATCTTCAAGAAGAAAATAGAGCACCTTGAAAAATGTGAGTCCATGATCTTTTGTTTTTTAGAATCTCTTCATCCACAATTCATTTTTCCTCTGTTCACTATTTGCCATGATGCCGAATCGATACTAGTGCTCTCGCCGAAGAAGCTATGAGATGACTTGTGTGTCGGTTGACCTCGTAAGTTGCTAAATAATCTAGGAAGTCCTCTACCTACGATCTGGGGTGTTTGTTGCTATAGAGGTCTGGAGAGTTGCATTGGTTTGAGTTAGGTTTGCTTGGGGACAAGCAAACAGTTAAGTGTGGGGGGATTTGATGACTCGGTATTTGCACATGTTTTCCCCTTTGTTTCTTGATTGTTTGAGCTTGAATTATTGCGTCTTTGGCCTATTTTATGCTAGGTTGTGTTCCTTTGTCCCATTTCAGGTCCTAGCACATAAAGTGAAGCATAGGCGCAAGTTCAAGTCAATCAGAGATCAATTGACGATTCGAGAGAAGAAACTCGGGCATGACCTGATAGTAGTGGATCGATTGCTTTAGTCGAGGGTTGATTCACTGCTTTGTATCGATTGAGAACCTCTTTCGATAGAGGGAGTCTAATTCAGAACGCCTTGATCAGTTGTTCTAGAGAAGGATACGCACCTCTAGGCAATTGACTCAAGAGGGCCTTGTTCCTTTAGTCGAGACTCAAGGTCTAGTCAAGGATTCTCCGCATTGTGAATGAAAGTGAAACAAGTTGGAAATCATCAATCGTTATTCTGGCTAGTGGCTAGGGGGAATCATACCTAAGTGAGTTCCCAACCTGTAATTAGATTAACTTTAACTGTAGTTTGCTAGAGTAGTTTTAGTTCTTTCATCTTAATCTGATTTGCTAAATAATAAACTGAAGCTGAGTAATAGTAACTCTAGAGACCCGTGGATTCGATATTTATCACTTGAGCCACTATACTGCAGTCCCTTTCATTGGTTACACTTGGCCTTTGTTAGGTGTTGTGTCATAGCGAGTCAGATACCACCTGCACCAAATCAGATGACTGGGTGGCAACAGCATGCACACCCCCTGGTGCTCTTCTCGATCTCCTGGAAGTGCCCCAATCATATCCATGCTCTGCCATCTCTTCAAAAAGTTGATTCAGCTGTGGCGGCGTTTTGGTGAGCATATTCCCGCCACAGACCGAGTCAATCAGCTGCTTGTCCTCCGGGAAGAGAGCATGATAGAAGGTTCCACCTTGAAAGCATCAGTAAAACCATGGTTGGGACACTTGAGGAAGAGACTAGTGTATCTCTCCCAAGCATCCCTGATGGTCTCATCCTCATCCTGCGCAAAATGGGTAATTTGCTTCTGCAGGTCCGCCGTCTTGGATGGAGGGTGGTAGCGGGTGAGAAACTTGTCCGCCAGGTTGGCGAACGTGGTGATGGAGCCCGGAGGTCGATTGTCTAGCCACTCCTTGGCCTGCCCCTCCAGGGTGAACGGGAAGTACCTCAACTGGATGGCATCTGCGGGGACCCCATTGATCTTGATTCCATCAATGAGCTCGTGGAATCGCCTGAGATGTGATCGGGGGCACTCCCCCTCTTTGCCACGGAACATCACTGAACCGCGCAGCATGGTGATTACTGAGGTACTCACCTCAAAATTATTGGCTGGGACATGAGGGTGTTGAATGGGTGACCTCATGTCTACAGCCCTGGCGGTCCAGTAATGTCCCATGGTCTACTCCTCGAGATTGACCACATCATGGTCCTGTGGATCAGCCATCTCCTCTTCTTCAGTGATCTGTAGCTGTGCTAGCGCCTCCTCCGCAGCCAGTCGCGCCTTTAGAGCCCGCTTGAAGTTTCTGCAGGTTCGTTCAAGCTCCTGGTCTAATGGTAGTAGATCTCCCGACTGGCTACGGGTCATGCACTACCTGCACACAATCAGCAGAAGCAACCCGTGAAGGCACACAGGTGGAAGAGATAAAATGCAGTAAATAAAAAGTTAGAGTAACAAATTCTCACGTTTCCCCAATAACCTAGAGGGCTCCCCGGCAACGGCGCCAAAAACTTGGTGCTCTAAAACACAACACCAAACTGCGACCAAGTATAATCGCAGTCCGGGAATGCAGTAAAGTGACAAGTTATATTATCAACCCGGGGTCTAGATCTACTGCTTACTCAGTGATTCTCTATTATCTAGCCAACTAAGTTAAGTGTTTGTTGTGTAAAAGCAAAAGCAGAAAGAAAGCAGGAATTGATACGGTTTTCTCAAGCAGGTAAGAGTCACTCGGGAATGAGTCCCCCTAGCTCCTTAGTTAGGTTTCAATTGTATTTCCCTGGGTTGATTTACTGTTGATTAGACTGCGGAAGATCCGACAGTAGCTTGGAATCTCTTAAGCTGACCAAGCCCTCTCAGTCTAACTACCCGGCAGACGACTAGTCTTCACCGGGATAGAAAGCTGAAGCAGTAAGAACAGAACTCCACTACTGGAATTGGATTCCAATACAAAGCAGTAAACTGGCTAACTCTCATATAGCCAATCTCCTACTACCGAATGATGAGACTCTAGCAACCTAATCAGATTCTATCTATCTCAGATTGCAGCAAGAATCAGGAAAAGTTGATCAGACTTCAATTGACTCAATAAACATGCATCATTCGATTAAAATCAAACAGTAATATCATCCCAAGTCATTACAATCAATCCCTAACACATAGAACTAGGGTTCTTCATCCCCAAGTGAGAGAGAGGTTCTACTCCATAGAGAGAGAGAGGAAAACAAGGTACAAAGCAGTCATACTCATTACAATGGGAAGAATCTGCTCTGGGATGATGATTTCCACTCCTGTGACGATCTCCAAGCTCGATTTGATGAAACCCAACTCCAAGATAGCTTCTAGGATGTGTTCTTCGTCCTTTCTCTCTCTATGGCTCTGTTTTTGCTCAAAAAGTCCGATCTCCTCACTTGTGACTCGAAATTGGCTGAAAAACCAAGATTTCCCGACTCACACGGGCAGGCCACACGGCCGTGTGGCTCACCTAGTTGCCCGTGTGAGTCAAAACGAGGCTTATCATTAAGTCAAAATTCAGGCTTCCCACACGGCCAGGGTCGCACGGCCATGTGGGATTTCCATCCTGCCCGTGTTTGCTCTCAGCGAAAATCACACGGCCACAAATGTGAGTTGCACGGCCGTGTGATGTCCAGGAATGCCCGTGCGGCTTCCTTAGCACCTCGCCACGCGTCCGATCTTCGTCCAATCGACCCCAAACTCGCTCCCAAGCCTCCATTCACGTACTAGGACCTGAAATATCACAAACAAGCACAACCTAGCGTGAAATCGGCCTAAAAAACGAGAATCAATACCTCAAAAGGTGTAAGAACAGGGGTAAAAACATGTGTAATTAACGGTCTATCAAAGCTGTTGAAAGAGTTCAAAAAGTCCAAGTTTCTTCTTCCCCCAAGATAATCATCATGAGATCTAACTAAGTTAAAATCGCCGGCAATACAGATTGGAGATTGATGACTCTGGCAGTAGATGTGAAGGTCATTCAGAAAAGCCAGCTTATCCTTCCTGTCTTGGGGACCATAAATCGTAATGAACCTCCAGGATTTCGAAGATAGTAAATCGAGGAATTCAACCACGAGAAAGAAATTCCCACTGCTATATGACAATTTCTGAAATCGTTTTTTTATCCCAACAAATAAGAATCCCACCAGAGCTTCCCACAGAATCTTTAGCAACCCAATCCATGTCCCTTCTGCCACTAATACTACCCACAAGAGAATCAGAGCAAGAAGGCCATTTGGTTTCCACAAGAGCAATAATATGAGGCCTGCGCCTACCGATTAAATGTTTAATTCGGCTTCTCTTGTCCGAATCACAAATGCCTCTAACGTTCCAGATGTAAACAGAAGTGTTCGTTTGGGAAAAGGACGGGAAGAAGCCACTCCAGCAACCTTTTTACATCCTCTTGGTCCTGTTGGGGAGGGAGACACAGGGCCCAGTCGCTTTCTTTCCATCTCGAGCTTTGAACGAGCACTTTTGATTTTCTTCTTGTGCATTGAGACCGCGGTGGTACTGATAATCTCTTCCAATCTGCCCTGACCTTCCTCATGTTCCAAACCGAATAAATTACTCAAATCCACAGAGCAACTGACCAAAGACGAAGAGTCGAAAGGGTATTCATCGAGGTCCCATAGCCTTTACTCCACAACGGTAGTACAAGAGGGTGAAGGAAGATCGGGGTAGTCTGAAGTGAAGCGGGATGGAAGGGTTTGGGTCGCTGGTAGGGATAGCAGGGTTTGGGTCTCAGGAACCAAGGATAAGAGGGAGGAAGGGGAAGAAGAAGGCGGCCAATCCGGGGAAGGGAGCATCAGATTGGGAGGGGAGGATGGGGGGTTTGGGTGGAATTGGTTGGCGAAAGGTCTTCAAGGTCGCAAATAATAGGCTTGGGGTAAAGGGGCGGGAAGAAATTGGAGGACAAGGGTTGGGACATGGGAACATAAAATATGGAGAAATCTGAGCAAGATAGGCTGATCAAGATCTGATAGTTGCTTAGGATATTCAAGGAGAATCGAAAGGGGAGGGGAGGTTCAGGGGAAGGCACCAACTGGCTAAAAGCTCGAAAAGATTCAAAGGTGAGCAAGGGCTTCTCTCGGGAATACAGGGAGGCCGGGTTGATGGAAGGGTCGGGGAGCAAAGGCTTAGGTCCAAAGAAGGAGGGTTTTGGCCCAACCAGATTGGACCTGCTTTTCGGATCCACCTCTTAACCGAAAGAGAAGAAATGTTGGCCGCTGCAGCGCCCCGTTTTTTCCAAGCTCTCGAATCTTCATTCTGCACGTTAATGCATGGATAGTTGCGCACTGTACTAGTCAAGGGATGACGGTTCACCTTCTCCTTTTGAAAATTGCCAACTTTCTGATGATGAAAATAGTCGTCACTGGCCGTCGCCGGGGAAACAAGGATCGAGGCTGTGAACCTATCCGATCCAAACTGAAGAGGGATAGATTCAGGGAAAAAATCCAAAACTACCACTGTTAAAAAAAAATTACAAAAATACCACCCACTCCAAAGAATTTCCAAAAATACCACCCTTTATTTAAAACCGCTCATTTAATGAGCGGTTTCATATAAAACCGCTAATCCAGGCGGCGGTTAAAGAGAAAAACGCGCCCCCAAGGCGCGGTTTGAACTTGCAAGGCTGTCAAACCGTGTTGCCACGTGGCGGTGCATCAACCCGCCAGTCGGAGAAGCGTTTAGACGGATAAAACGTGTGCCAAGTCAGCAGTCCGTGTCGTCCACAAAAACCTTCCTGGTCTTCTTGATTCTGATTCTAACGAGATCAAGACTCCAGGAGTTCCAGTCTATCTCCACAAATGTACCACAAAAGTTCCCAATGGTCACCACCATATCAATGCTTTTGAGAGTCAGGGGAATTCCAAAAACAAGAATCTAAACATCATCATAATTCTGAACCAGACTATTCTCCGACCATGGGAAGATCTTGATAGTGAAATCTCTTAAATTCATCTTATCAAGCTTCCTAATCCGAATGGCTTCCATAACACTCGAACAAACTAACAGCCAATTGCCATTAGCAGAATCATGGAAACCAAAGTTATCATCAATAGCCCAAGCTCTGGTTGCCCACGCTACGAATTCTGGTACGTCAGAATTTATAAAAGCCGACCCACGAGAACAAAAATTAATAACCAAGCTCCTGCCAAGCAGCTCTTTTCTCTTTGAGACACCTTTCATACCAATATCGATGAATCTATCAGAGTCGCTACCCATGATTTTGCAGTTTCCAGCACCATAGAAACCCCCACCTTTCACCGCTTCCACGTAAGTAATTCCTGGAATGGTTGTCGATGGAAGTCTTGGAGCCGGAGGAAGCTGAAACGTCGCGGTAAGATGAGACGAAGAAGGATCCACAGAGGAGCAGAAGCGTTTCTGAAGCTCGGAGTTGTAGAACGATTGCAGCAGATTAATCAAACCCGCCCAGCCAACTTTGGGGCCAGAGGAGGGAACCAGCACTTTGAAAGACCCTCTGGCCGTCACCTGCTCAGAGATTTGAAGAAAAACTCCCTGTCGATTGCAAAGCTTCTCGACATGAATAACGCGGCCCAAGAATCTCTTGGTGCAAGAAGGAGGAAAGGCCAAGTGTTTCATGGCTGCTGTTTGAAGGACTCCTTGGAGCCAGGAGATGTGCGCTTCGTTCAAAAGAACAAACCATCTTCTTTCAGAATCTTCGACCTGTAATTTGTACCAAATCAAATTGCCCGACGACTGACGCTTGAGAGAAACTGATTTCCTGCCGAATCTCGCCTGCCTGATACACTTTCCAACAGAATCGCCAGCGTCATCCAACCTGGGAAACCTGGACCTGCAAAAGAGAGAACGATCGTGAAACCTGTGACTGTCACGCTGCCTCACCCCCTCGTGGCTTTTGTTTGTAGCTTCAGAGCATGCAAGCGAAGGTACATGGCGGTTGTGGTCTCACCACAACTTGAATGGACGATGGAATTCACGGCCTAAATTGACGAGACATCGCTGCTTCGATCTGAGATTTCAGATTTTGCAGCCACAATTGCCATCGCAAGAGACATCGCGGCTTCGATTTGAGAGTACAAATCTTGCTCTATCACCAAAATCTCCATTATCTCCCCGTCTCTCAATAGCGGCGATCTTGCCGATGGCGAAGGAGAGAGTACGGCAGAGAAGTGCCGACTGCAATCTTGCCGGTGGTGAATGAGAGAGTACGATAGAGAAGAGCCAATGGGGATATTAGAGGAGAAGAGATCGAGAGACGAAGAGGGGAAGGAAGGGGATTGAATTTTTTTTTATTTATTTTAATTTGTTATTTTGTGTTAGTTTATCCTTTTACCCTTAATGAATCTCGTTGTTAGTATAACAACACTTTTAGTGTTGTTATACTATCCGCTCCCAAGAATCAACTTGGAACAAGAAGAAGAAGAATTTAAGCTTCCGTGATCGAAACAATCGAGTGGTATGCAACCCCCACCGGCGACACCGACTTCTACAACTACGCCTGAGGCAAGGAAGTGTTCTCCCCCCAGGATATGGAATCCCTGCAGGGTGACTTTGGCCGACAAGGAGCTGTACATTGCGTACCAGCAGGGTAATTACTACGTTGTCTGCACCTGGGATTTGTTTATCGGAGCACCATTCTTCGCCTACGGGCGTTGCGCCCACGGCCTCGACAATATTGATCGATGCGAGCATTGTGTACGGGGCGCGACCTTGACCATGATTCAATACTGTCGTGCCGCGGTCGCGGCTCAGGCCGTGTCTGAGTCCTGTTGTGTTCGATAATGCTAAGAACCACACGTTTTGTCATTGAAACGTTCGGAAATTTTCTGATCATCGTAGCACTATGATATCAAGAAAATACCATTGACAATGATATGATTTTAGTATGATAGAGATATTCTGTTGGTGCGAAGTTTTATGTTAGACAAAATGATGATATTATATCACTAACAAATATATCATAATATTATCGTTATGAAATAATTATTATGGCATGATATGATATTAGTATAAGCTAGAATATAATTTGATGACATCATCGCCCACTAAAGAGGAAGAAGTCCTCTTATTCTATTCGATGGTACCACCAAGTCTGTCTTCTCAGCTGACATGACTATGAATGGATTGATGATTGATGAACGGAAACATATCATGATATTATTATTATACGTAGTAGTAGTATCATGTGCAGTTAGTCTTACCATAATGGTAAGATCATGATATGACAGATATGATAGTGATAGTACTACAATCAATATGTGTTTTGAATAATAGGCGGAACATGCTTATATTGCCCTTGTCCCAGGACAGGGGCAATATTTGGAAGGTAAAAAATACATCACATATATGTGTATCCAACACCTACAAGTAATATAAGGATATTTTGCCACTACACCACATCTCATTATTTGTTTAATAATTGATAAAGAAATAATTAATTTAATTGTTCCATTCATGGTAATTATTCGACAACAACTTGTTCGGTATTATCATAATGTTATGAGATTTCATGAATTGAAAGAAATTGATTAATTATCTCGAATAATTATGGAGACAAAAGTGTGTTAGTCATATCTGTCAGTTTATTTGCTTCTGAAACTAGTTTTGATTCTACTAGTTGCAACTTTAAGTGTAGAAATAACATTGTTAGTTTGAACTATACTAATATCAAGTTTCAAAGTCGAATTGACGATAAGTTCTCTAATGATTGTTTAGTGGGATGCATTGAAAGAGACTTACTTAAAAGTGTAGACAACGAATGTATTTTGCATTGCTTTCAGAACATGAAAATTTGTCGTGGTTGTTTATGCCAACAATAATTTTATTAGTTGGTTATTTCTTTATCTATGAATGAATTGTTTGAATATTATTAGTTTTAATTAATACAATGGCTATGAAGAAATACCCTTCTTTTAATCCTAACCATCAATTTAAAAAAAGAAGACACAGGAGAGAAAGCGTATCCAATGGCTAGGAAGTGGGTTGTGAGATTCACAACCCCCTAAGGGGTTGTCACCGTATCCCATCCCTATCACATACATGCAAGACAGTTTTGGCAAGAGATCTCTTTACATCCAGTTCATCATCGCCATCGTCAACATTCTCGTGGGGGGCGTGGTTTTCTTGAGCGAAGTTTGGAATTAGTAGCAGTTATATCTGTGTATAGATTTTTCCCCCGTTCTTTATATCTGGTCTGTTGTCTCAGATCTGGAGATGTGTTCGTCCTTAGATGCAAAATGAATGCTAGCTCTGTCATAGATATAGCTTGTTTTCACCTCTTCTTTCCTTTGTCTACCTCCTTATTTCACTTTGCAGAGCTTAGTGATTTGGAGATGCAGGCGTTGTAGAGGACATGGTCTGGAGAGCTTGAAGGCAGATGATTCCGTCTCTCTGGTTCTTTTGCTGGCCGTCCAGTCGCTTTGTTCGTTTCTCCTGTGTTTGTTCGACGGGAGGCTGCCAACGATTTGGCCCGGGGTGGTTTGCTTGGATGACGTCTTTCCTCTCCCCACCATCCGAGTTCGGTTGAATCACACCCCTCTTGGCACATGGTGGCGGTGGCTGGTGGGGGTCGGCAGTGCATGCGTGGTCAAGCGGCGGTTGACGTTCGGCCGTGGCAGTGGAGGATGCTAGAGGGAGGCAACAGGCGGCTAGGGTTTGTTGGCTGGACAATGCTTTGGTCCTTGGTCTTGGCCCTATTGGGTTCTAGATTATTTTTGGGCCTTTTTGTTGGGAATTTTTCCAATAATAGCATGTTAAATTTTTTTTTTTTACAAAACCAGCACCCAGCCGAAAAAATTTACATAAATAGTATCGTTTTTAATGGAACGCACCCTTGAGGTGCGTTTTATAAGTAAACCGCACCCCACAACTGCGTTTTACTTATAAACCGCACCTTAGGGGTGCGTTCCATGCCACGTCAGCACGCAAACAGCACTAGGAAGGTGCGGTATGCTTTACCTGCGGAACGGTCTTCAAGACCGTTGGATGAATGCGCGATCGGACGGCGGACCGGACGCCAGGTCAGCGATCCATGCCATGGATCGAGGACCGCGCCTGCAAGGAGCGGTCAGCGCCTCGTGAATCTCAAACCGCATCGGTAGGGAGCGGTTTCTGCGAAGGGAAAATTACCAGACCGCCCCTGAAGGGTGCGGTCTGATAAGTATAAATACCCCCTTCCCCTCTCATTTCTTCACACCACAATCCATTCTTCCTTCTCTCTCTAGAATTTATCTCTCTAAACCCTCCCCTCCCAAAAGCCTAGGAATTAGTGGTCTGTTGGTTGCGGCTAAGTCCGATCTGCCATCAAAAAACATTTCTTTGGTTTTTTACTCAAACCCGCCAAGCCGAATCTCTATCTGAGTTTACCGAAAAAAATGAGCGAGTGGTGGCAAGGAGAGGGAGTTTATGTTGATGAATTTTTAGCAGTACGTACTCATTATTCTGGTTTAATTTTTGTTGTTGTTAGAAGCTTTTTAATTAATCAATGTACTAACCTCGTTGTTATTTTCTCGTAGGTTGGGGACGACATGGATATATACAACCAACGATATTATCTCGAGCAAGGACCGTTAGATCCAACCGACTTGTACGACCAACCCAACCATCGGTCAAGGGATGTTTGGAACGATCACTCGGTACATACAATTCTTCATCATTTGTCTTTCTTTTATTTTACTAATATATTTAGTGGAATATAAAATAAATTTATGTTGAATTTTTAATCGTGTTGGTTGTTTTCAATAATTTAATCGAATACATAGCGCCACTTACTTCGACTCTTTATAAAGAGATGCAAGTCTAAGGAAATGGGGTTTTAAGCGATTATCAGATCCTCCCATTCCCTGGGAAAATCGGGTATTAAGAGATCCCCGGGTCCCCCCTTTTTTGTGTCAAAAAGACTACGTTTCTAAGAAGATGTATACATCTTCTAAGAGTCTACGAGTGTTGCTCTATATTCGATTAAATTATTTAAAACAACCAATACGATTAAATTATTTACCTAACAACCAATATGATTTATTTTTTATGTGTACAAAATGAATTTTATTAATTTCAAATATTTGAATATGTATGTTTCTCTTTAAATGATTATTCATTTACAATGTTATTTATGTTAATTAATTTAGTATGTTTGTTTTACGATAATATGTATGTATCTCTTTAAATTATTTTTCATTTAGAATTTTATTATGTTAATTAATTTAGGATGTTTGTTTTATGATAATATGTATGTATCTCTTTAAATTATTATTGATTTAGAATGTTATTATGTTAATTATATGAAATGTATTTTTATAATAATGAAATTTTGCTCGAAGTTAAATAATTTAATTTATTTAATTTAGTTATAGAAAAAAACCCTTACTAATATATAATAATTAACGTGTAAATTTTCGCTAGTAGGCACAAACAATACTCCGCTACAGGGGTACGACCAATGTGTTCCCATTCCACCCAGCTATCTTGCCCTTTCTCAAAAGGGCACGGTTGGACCCGATTAGGCATTTTAACGACATCAAAGTCGATCGCCAACTCATCACCGCATTAGCTAAGAGATGGAGGAAGGAGACCCATTGTTTCAACTTTAGAGAAGGAGAGGCCACCATCACGCTAAAGGATGTCGCCATCCTAACCCATCTGCCCATGGACGGCAAACCGGTATGCGTGAGTGATCATCCTCCCGAGGATCGTGACGGTATGCCCGGTTGGGTTCATTTCATCCACAGTGTTTTGGGGGTGAAAGTACCATTCAAGGGGAGCGTTGATGCGACCGATCGCTTGCCACCAATGAGGAAACACCAAGTCTCAATTACTTGGTTGACGAAGTATTTTAGAGACCATTACGAAACTCATCCCCTAACTGTGGAAAGTCTGGAGGATGAGAAGGAAATATATGCTCATGTCTATCTCATAGGCACGATCGGATGAGTGTTCTTCTCCAAAAAAATCAAGCAATCTCCTTAGCTGTGGATGGCTTAGGATCATCCTTGGTAGTTGGGAGGAGATGGGGGAGTTTAGCTGGGCATCCGCTTGCCGAGCTAATATCTACCACAATATGTGCAATGCGCCTCTAAAATCTGTGAGGGAGGTCGTCGGTGCAATGTTCATCTTCCAATTTTGGGCTTGGGAGCATATGCCATCGATTGCACCGGTCCAACGTCTCGACAGGGATTGGCCAATCGATCATCCCTTAAGAGGTGAAGCTTATGGTACAAGGTAAACTTCTCATACCCCATCATGTTTTTCATAACACATTTTCCCTTGTGTTTTAGCTTATTGTATTTTAATTATTGTCTTATTAATAAGGTGGCTCGGACACACAACATGCGACAACCTTGCCCAATACAAGTTGGTCGAGTATCGGAGGAGGTTTGAGCGACTTTGGGAAGGAGAGGTAACTTCTATACTTCGATCCATTTATATCTTTTTTTCATGGACTACATGTATTTTTCCAATTATGATAAACTTAAGTTACTCATTTCTTTCTTGTAGATCGTCTTCGATCCATACCCGAAGAACATCGTTCATTGGCATCTCCAGCAATTCCCCGGTCATATCGGGCAATGGTGCACGAGGGTCCCTCTAATTTGTTTTGGGACCGTGGAGTGACACTTGTCGGATCAATGCCTCCGTCAGTTTTTTCGGTAGCAGTGCATTCCATTGGAGGTCCCCGATAGTCAAAGGGCCTTTCACCACCGAGATGGTCGGCAAGGTACTCACGATTGGCCCACAAAGTTGGCGAAATTCATCATGATGTGGGAGAACCGACAAGGCCAGGAAATTGTCACTCCAACTCGAGTGGGTCGAATGGGGTATCATGACCCATACTTGGATCGATATCGGCAAACATCGGTTCGGTACATGACTCCGGAGGGTGCGGCCGATGGTGCATTGGTAAGTATATTCCGTCTAAACAATTAAATTTATTACTTGGTTCCAAAAAAAATTTCTAACTTTGTTTTTGTGATTTAGGTTGATGGGATCGAGCGGATCAAAGATATGACCGCCAGGAGAGTTGAGTTGGCCAATGAAGATGTGAGCTTCATCAAGAGGATGACAAACAATCTGCTTGGTTGTATGAAAGCTCAGGGTCGGGATCATCGTAGATATCCGCCCATGCCTGCACCCCCGCCACTTCCATTACAAGTTGATGTCCCCGATCCCCCACCGCCATACGAGAGAAAGAAGAGCAAGAGGGTTCGGGAAAGGCCCAACGTGCCCGACATAACGCCATATCAGGCGTGGAAAGTGCCGGCCCCATTGGTTGTGACACATGGTGCCGGCCCGAGTTCCTCCCAAGATCCCCGCCCGAGTTCCGCCCAAGATCCCCGCCCGAGTTCATCCAAAGAGCACCTCCCCTCCATCCACAACGATCCCCACCCAAGCTCATACTACGATCCCCGCTCGACCTACCATCAATCCCCATATGATCCCAACCCGATCTCATACAACGATCCCCGCCAACCATCATACGATTCCCCATCGGTCTACCCCCCATCTCCCCGCCAACAATACTACGACTCTCGCCCGGTCTACCCCCCATCTCCCCACCAACAGTACTACGACTCTCGCCCGGTCTACCCCCAAGATCCCCCTACATCATCAGGTACTTGGCATGATGGTTCCTCTATGACGGCAACCCACGAATTCACCCCATGGACTCGCCCTCATCAGCCGTGGCCTCTTACTCCTCACCGTATGAGCGCAGATGTCCCCCGCTCGACCCCGGAAGCGCCGCCTCTCCGCCGACACAGCAGCGATGAGCGCCACACTACCTCGGCCATTCGAAACTTGCCACCGGAACCACCTATTGTTACTCCTGTCGGCCGTCGTACAAGGACCAAGAAAACCGTCAGTTCCGGTAAAGCTTGTGGACTTCCTTGAGATTTATTTTGAGTTGAATTTTAGTTATATGTACCTGGAACTATTCCTCTTATCTTAGTTTATTTAATTGAGTGTTGTTTTAATTTGTTTTTATTTCTATGCAATTGGCTTTGTCCATTTTTTTTTCTTGTTAACTTGATATTATCCAAATTCGATTAATCAACAATTCACAATTACTTGCCAAAGAAGTCATCTCAACAATTCACAATTCACAATTACTTGCCAAAGAAGTCATCAATCAACAATTTGCATTAGCTGAGTGCGCCACATCAGGACCCGGTGTTTGCGGACCAATCGGTCCTGGACACCTTCGTTTATCATGTCCTGGAACTTTGCATATTGAACATCGTCTTGGGCCTCGTGGTGGTCTTCCGCTTTGATCCATTTCGTTCTGAATTATCTTTTTCCTCGGGCCACCCGCACGCCTCTGTCCAAACGACGGGATGATCAATTTTCCTTCGTACAGCGGCCAATAAGCTTCATCAGGCAATGCACGGAAACTCCGCCCATAGGTCTTTTTGAGTGAGTCGATATTGAAGAATGGACTAACGAATTGACGGGGGTCTTTGCTCCTGTTTTTAATTACGACCATTGCATGAGAACAAGGCCATCTTCTCCCCTGATACTTCTGGCATGAGCACTCACCAACCTTTTTCCTGAAATTGACCAAAACTTCATGGTGGTGCCCCCCGGTCTACCATCCTCCCGATGTCCGGTCGTCACGTTATACTCGCCATTTTCCCGATTCATAACGGTTACACTATGTCGACTGCTCTTGCGTTTGTCATTCTCCATTACTTTGGTGACTTTATAGGCATGGACCTTTCCATGTGCCTCGTTCGTCCTTGCCCAGTTGACTCGGTTGACGAACCATGCATTCGTTTTCCGAAAAGTCATCTCCGCAATGGGAGGGATTGGCAGTGAACGAACGGCCTTGTAGACAGAGTTGATACTCTCACTTGAGTTCGTTGTGGCAATACCCCATCTTGTCCCTCCATCTTTATGAAATGTCCACATGGATAGGTCGTGTCCATCCAGCCACTGTGCCCCTTCAGGGCATGACTCGCGCATCTTCTGCAACTTATCCTAAAAAAATTTCTCTTGGTAGAGAGCTTACCAATCCACCACAAATTATCAGCAAGCTTCTTCCTCTTGAAATGATGGTTCCAGTTGCTCATGAAGTGTCATATGCACCACCTTTGGGACCACTTCCAGGCTGGATCAAAACCTAAGATGGCAGCTCTAATGCCGGCGTGCCGATCAGAGATTATTATCTGGTTTGTCCTCCTATTGACGTGGAGCTGAATTTGCCGGAAAAACCATCCATGGCTATCAGCATTCTCTCCCTCAACAATGGCGAAGGCTAAAGGAAAGACTTGTCTGTTTGCATCCGCCCCACTGGCAATCAGGAGAGTGCCCTTGTACTTGCCGGTAAGGAATGTATAATCCACTTGGATCACACAGACACAGAAGCCAAAACCATCAATAGATGGCTTGAATGCCCAAAAAAGTCGTCTGAAATGGCATTTATTACCTAGCTCTGGGGGTTGTATCTCTTCATCTTGGTATCGAGGGGAGAAAACAGTACCAGGGTTAGATGCCTCCAATGCCAAAATTAACCTGGGAAGGAATGCATATGATTCTTCCCAATTACCAAAGACGGCGGCCAGAGCTTTCTGCTTTCCATGCCACGCCTTCTTATAGTTAATCATTTAACCATAACGACTTGCAATGTCAGCGATTATGACTTTCACCTTCAGGTCTGGATCTTGCTTAATTAGATGCTTGATAGCCGCAACAACCACCTTGAAGATGCGGTTTTGTTTTGGAGAAGCAAACCGCATCTCCAAGGTGCAGTTTTGCTAGGTCAGGCCAAAACCGCACCTTGGTCGTGCGGTTTATGTCGGTCAGACCTGAAACCGCATGGCCAAGATGCGGTTTTGGCCCAGGATAATAAACCGCACCTTGGAGGTGCGGTCCATAAAAAAGGGTGAGATTTTGTAAATATTTTCGGGGGTTTGCTATTTTTGTAATTTTTTTTAAAAGGTGCTATTTTTGGAAAAATCCCTTTTTGTTGGGTCTTCTAACCCTTGTAACCCCTTTCTTGTATCATTTTCGATTGGGCCTGGCTCGTTTTGCAATCTAAATGATCTCATTAAAAAAAAAATCTTGTGTTAGTTTTAGTTTCGGTTTTCAAAGTAATTGCCATAAATTTGGGGAGCGTATTAGAGTATGAGTTGTACCAGTAATATATTATGTTATAATATGAACATTGTTATGTAATTTTGCAAAGTTATATTCATTATAGAAGTTAGGTGTTTTCCATATTAGTGTTGTGTTATTATAGAAATCTATTATTGTACTCTATATAAATTCTACATGATTTCAAGTAATAATACACTAATTTCCACCGAATTTGAATTTTCAAATAATCTCATTGTAGCTATTAGCATCCTATCCTATTTTAAGCTTTCGTGGGAGAAACAATCCAGTAGCCTTACTCCAAGGAAAGGCAACGTGCTGGCGAACACTTTCACAGGAGAGATTTCACAAGTCTGAAGACAAGAATACCAAGTGCTTAACAAATGGGGGTCACTGGGAATCGAACACAAGACCTCTCGGTCACAGAAGGCTCTGATACCATGTCATAAACCAGTTGGTCCCAATAACTCGAGTTGTTGGGAGAGGTTCAATCGTGTATCATATATCACAACACTAACATTTTGTACCCTCAATCCTCGAATCAGCATGCCCTCGGGACATCAAGCCATTACATCTCCGAATCACTCCAGCAATGGATTTGAACCATGACCACTTTAAAGAAAAGCAAAGATCATAACCAATCACATCAAGTACATTTGTTCTATCTTTTCAAACTAAAAACTTATAATAGCTGAGAGGAAAAAACCCTTCCCCCATTTCAAATTTCCTGCTCCAAGGGCATTTGTAGGAAGGGTAGAATATGTAGTATTAATTTTTTTCTTTTTCCTCTGTGGAGCGGGCCAACTTACCGTACACATGCAGATTTAAACGGGTCCAGGATTGTCAATTTTTTTCTGTAAGTCCTTTTATTTCTCAGCAGTGGTAAAATATATATGAAAAGAAAAAAACAGTACTCCTTTTTATTGCTAAAAAGAAAAAAATTTAACAATAAACTAATGCATGGATTTTAATGGGCTAACCGCTAACCATAAAATAAAAGAGTTGAATGGGCCCGACCTACACGGGATTTGCCCATCAAGTAAAACAAATGAACATCATGGGTTTGCCATTCTAAAACAATTTATTTTCTCTAGTATAATATATATTATGCTATTATTTTATATCTTAGTGGCTAAATATAAGGGCTAATACCACTACAATACCCGAACTATCGCGAAAATGCCACTTGTGTCCTATTGTTTCCAATATTCCATCTGCGTCCTGAACTATGATTCTGTCAGTGTTGACTTTTGTTGACCGTTAGTTTTTAACCGAAAATCTAGTCAGCACTAATGTGGCATCTTACGTGTAATTTTTTAATCTGAATTTATATTTTTTTCACACAAAATAACTAAAGAAAATAACCCCTCACCCACCAACCCATCTTCGTGTAGTGACATCTCCTCCCCCAAATTGAATTCCGACCACGATCACCTCTCCTCCTCATTGTCGCCGACTTCACTAGAGCTCGTCGTCGGTCACTCCTTCCCCCATCCGTTCTTTTCCTCTTCCACCAGTACCAAAAAATCAAGAATGGAAATTAATCCCATCTGTCACTCCGTCGCCCCTGTTCTTTTCCTCTTCCACCAGTATCAAAAAATCGATGTTCACCCTCCTCCCACGTTTGCCTTCTCCAAACTGTCCCCATGAATTCGACGACGGTTAGCTTCTTACAACACCAGCCTAGCCTCCGCTGAACAACGACATCACCACCATCACCGGAAATTTCTTGGCCAACAAATTTGAGATTGGGGTTGTTGGGTCGGATTCAGATCTGAAGACGCCAGAGGAAAGAAAGAGGCGGTGGAGGTGGGAAGGGGAGGAAAAAGGATTGGTGAGACACTTGAAGAGTTGGAGTGGAAGAAGGATTTGAGAGAGGAGCAGGGGGTAGCGATAGTGATTGGCGGCAGCAAGGAGTCGAGGGAATGTCGAGTCCTTCCAACGAGGATCCCAGATCCTCCATTGCATTGGCTGGAAGAAGAGAGCGCTTCCGGATACCCACCGTAAACCTAATTCTCCCGCAGATGAAAAATCCGACGGTGGCAACAATGGCGACGATGAGGGGGAGGTAGAGGGTCGCTTATACTCACGGCAGAGATGAGAAGGAATTAGATATTCTGTTTTCTTTTTGTTATTTTGTTATTTTAGTTATTTTAAATTAAACCTAATATGACGTGTCTAGGTACATGGCATTTATGTGTCCACCACGTTTTTGCCACGTCACCAATAGTCAGCGTTGCTTTGACCACCGTTTGGTCAACTGTTATCTTTAACGGTCAACGAAATTGAAAGGATACAAATGAACCAAAGAATCATAGTTGAGGACACAGATGGAATATTGGAAACAATAGGACACAAGTGGCATTTTCGCGATAGTTCGGGTGTTGTAGTGGTATTAACCCAAAATATAATGTATTTCAAAGTTATTCAATGGTTCAACCTCGACCAACCCAATTAGTCCAAATTAATCATTTCAAATATATATTATTTAATTATTTGATATCATAATGATTAAATTATAGTGTATTTTATAGGGAATCGTTTGGTATTTGTTAGTAAAAAACTAAACAAAAAGATCTATTTGGTTATTTTAACATCAAAACGATCCTAAACATTTTCAGTTTCTTTTCAAAATTCTATAGTTTTATTCTCGAATATGTGATGTGCAACTGTCGAATTGCAATCATCTTTTTTCTTTCACTATTTTTTATTTTCAAATAGAAAGTTTAAAAGTAAAGAATAATTAGAGTTTGACATGGGCCGGTCAAACAGGCTGGATTTCAAGTTTTGGCCTGTTTTGATCAAGTCTAATTTATAATCACATGGTTCCCCGATACCCTTTAAAAATCTCAATCCAAACCAGTTTGGCAGATGAGTTCGTGTTTACCACCATTTTCTAGGGATACAGGAACGACGGTTCCTATCACAAATCGTGTTGTTCATTCTTGATTTCTTTAGATTTTATCATGACTTGGCAAAAACCAGAAAGCACAATGACAACAAGATGAAATGTTTATAAAGCAAATTAATCGGCCAACGGGCCTAGTCAAAGCTAGCAACGATTGTGAGATGCTCATTTCCCGAAAACTGGGAGGATAGGCGATTTTTTATTCGATTTTCTGGAATTCGGTTTCTATAAAACTTACTCCACCTCATCATATTACCAGAAACAATATTGTTTCACAAGGTAACAAGTACTTGATTTTGGTTCATAAGGCTGATTTTTTATTCGTTGCATCATTCATTTCTCTTTCCTACTAAAATTAACTATTTTTTATCACGTGTTTCAAAAAAAGCTATACAACAATAAGCTATACACCTAATTATATTATCAAATTTCATACCTCACCTTCTTCCGGCCAGCTGGCTGGGGCCATGCTAGTTTTTGTTAATTTTGCTAAAAAACATCTGATAAAATAGTTTTTGTTAACTTTGCTAATAATTCATGATATAATATTATATTGTAAATTTTAGTAAATTAAAATAGGTTGTAGTCAAAACTAGCAAGAATATTATTTTATGTACCAAACAATTATTAATTATTTAGTTAGTCGTTCTCTTTCTAATGGTGCTTTGTCAACAACCGTTAGTATCAATAACTCAAGTTATTGAGAAAAGTTTGATAATAAATCTTACATCAAACAATAATTCATGATTGAGTTAATCGTTCTCTTTCAAATTATATCTGTTATCAATTAACTATTGTATCTGAATTAACCATTTTCTTCGGAATCAGAACCCACCCTCTTACAATCTCCCTCTGAGAGGGAGAGGGCAGAAACCATCTCGAAAGAGGCTTAGAACGAAAGATCCACAAGGGATCGGGAAAAAGCACAACGCAATACAAAAATATTTCCTCATTGGTTTAGCTTAAGAGGATCAAATACTCACGATTACCACTAATATCAAATGGCTACAGCCTATCTAAAAACGAATAAACTCGGTTTAACATGGACGATCTAGACAACACTAACAAAACAACAGGTGAAAGAAGAACAAGTTACGTAAGTCTTACTTGTATTATATTATAGACAACCGAAACCTTCGGCCTTTCCCTCCATTTATTAAGCATACCCATTCCCCATTCATATATACATACATTCGATCGCCAAAGCACCAATACTCATATTCACAAGAAGAAGAAGAAGAAGAAGAAGAAGAAGAAGAAGAAGAAATGGTGCGACTTCTGGTGATGATTACGATTTCGACCATCTTCTTTGCAACTGGGTTTGCTGTAAGCTATACTTTTTATAAAAAAAGATATAGTGTGCATTCCAGCTGGACCAGACGGCCACCTTGTCAACTACGCTTGGAACGAGACGAGATTGGCTGCTGGTACGAACGTGCAGGACCAAGTGCTGGCTGACATGAAGGATAGGCTGAACCATGTGCCCCATGGCTTCGTGGATTTGTGCACCGTGAAGAATTTCGACGGCAATGACATCTACCTCTTCGTGGGTTGCACGGCTGGCATCTCGTCCGGCGAGTGCCAGGATTGCGTGGGGAAGGCGACCGCCGTCTTACGTGACAAGTGCCCCGATGGGGTCGGGGCTCAGGCCGCCGCCCCGAAATGTTGTGTTCGGTACGAGACGTACAAGTTTTGCGAGCTTTGATTTGAGGGTATGATTTTGAGCCTAAATTCTGTGTACGTAGCAGCTGCAGGTGGTCTGTTTTGAGGGAGGATTAATTAATTCGTGTACTCCCTTGCTTCCTTCGAAACTGTACGTGTTCTGGTAATTAGAGTTTGACATTCAGCCTGGTGTTTGTTGTAGATTTTTGGCAAAGAGGCGTGGAGGACGACGTTCGATCGATTTAGTTAATTAAGCGCTTCAAAGGTCCGCTCTTTTTTTTATAAGGGTGAAAATTGCCATTAACTAAACTGGAAAAAGGAAGAGTACAGAACAAAAAAAAAAAGGCTCAAGAGAATTGAGCCGAAACCAAACAAAACAGCACAATAAGAACCAAACAGCTAGGAAAAGGAAAAGAGAACACCAGTCAAGGAAGAACAAGCAAAGAAAAGAAAGCAAACAAAGGGAGTCAGTTGAACCAGAACAACCCCACTCCCAGACGATGCTCAATGGCCGCCACCAGGAACCAGGCCACCAAGGAGCAGAACCCAGCACCACAAACAGGAACAACACAACCGTCGGCGAGAACAATTGGAGTCACGAGAATGAAAAGCAGCAACCCACCCAGCAGATCCATCGCGGCCAACAGCACCCGGAACCCGACAGGCACCATCCAGATTTTTGAAGAACAAAGATAGCAGTCTCTCAGCCGCTTCCTTTCCAGCAAAGTATCCAACAAACAACGTGAAAGCAACAAAACACACCCCAATCCTCGAAAGTGATCAAGTGAATCATCCCAGTTTGTGCTGAACGCAACAATTCCTCCCATCCTTCGCAGATGGCGCAGAATGCACCACTTCCTCCCTTCCAACTCAACTTGCAGCCTGCACCAGACAGAGAGACCAGCAGAATCCCTCTTTGCTGACACGCTACCTCCTCAATCCGCCGCCGCCACCAGACCCATCAACTTTGGACCTTCCGAGCCACCACTTCAACACAGTGACCTTAAAAGCCCCAGAATTAATCCCAATAATCGAACCAATGACTGGAAACCACCCTTGACCCTCACAATCCAACCAAAGTTTCCCTGAACACCTTCATCCGTTTGAACTTTCCCATGTGCAGTGATCCATTCTAAAACTTTCCTAGACGCCCTCCGATCCACCACACTAGCAGGCTGACATTTATCTTCAAATACTCACCATCTCACCGTTGAAGATTACAGAATCAGAGAGCGTAGCTAGAGGATCCGAGGCGGCTGCTACAGCACGGGGGAAGGCTGTTGATAGCAAGATACCCGGAATCCAATGATCATGCCAGAAGGAAATTTGTGTACCATTTCCAGGCTCCAGAAATTATCATACTCCGCAGAAATATTTGCCCACACAGAATGAGAGAAACCCCGGGCAGCCCTAGGAGTCTGCCACATAGAAGCCGGACTTGAGTATTTGATGTTTATCATTTCGCGCCACCAGCTCCTCCTTTCAACAGCGTACCTCCATAGCCACTTAGATAGCATCGCATCGTTAAACGCCTTTAAATCGTGAATTCCCAATCCCCTTGCATTCTTCTCGGCCTTGCACCAATTCCACCCCACAAGAGCCATTTTACTGTTCTCCCCAACTCCATTTGACAGAAAGTTCTTTTGAATCTTTTCCAAATTAGTGATGACAGAAGCAGGCGCCTTGAACAAGGAAAACAGATAAGTAGGCATGTTGGACAACACTGCTCTAATAAGCACCAATCTGGCTCCATAAGAGAGATGTCTACTACCCCAACCACCCCGTTTATTCTGCATCTTCCCCACAATAGGATCCCAAATAAAAGAATCATTCGGTTTCGCGCCCAGCGGGAAACCGAGATACTTAAGGGTTCTTTCTCCATTTACACCCAAAAATGGCAGCGAAAAAGCTCGGGTCAGCCACATCTCCCACCGTGTACATCACCGACTTGTCCAAGTTGATCCTTAGGCCCATTACAGTTTAAAAGCAAGCGATTGTAGCAAGGACATGAAGCACTTGCTCGTGGTTTGCATCACAAAAAATCAAAGTATCCTCTGCAAACAGAAGATGAGTAACTTCCCCCCTTTTAGACTCTTCATCCATAAAGAATCCCTCAAATTTTCCATATTGCCGAATCGAATTCAACATCCACGACAGAAGCTCCATTACTTAAACAAAAAGGCCAGGTGAGAGAGGATCTCCCTGACGCAACCCCTTAGAAACTGAGAAGAAACCATTGGATTCCCCATTCACCAAAACCGAGATAAAGGAGGAACACATGGAACCTGTAACCCAGCCCAACCACTTCTCCGAGAGACCAGCAACACTCAAAAGTTTAAATAAACAACCCCAGTTAACGTTGTCGAATGCCTTCTCGATATCAAGCTTGAACATCAATCCCGGTCTTCTGCTCTTTTTACGGCTATCCACCAATTCATTAGCAATGAGCCCGGCTTCAAATATCTGCCTACCTTGCACCGAAGACATCTGTTGTTGGGAAATCAACTTAGGAAGAACCACACAGAGTCTTCTCGACAAGACTTTATTCACCAACTTGTTCAAGCACCCCATCAAATTAATAGGCCTCAGATCCTTAATATCTTCAATTATGTCCTTCTTAGGTGTTAAGCACACGAAGGAGTGAGTAGCACATTTAGGAAGATGCTCTTTATATATGGTTACTAGGTGGCGATGTCGCGCCTTGTCGCAGGACGGAGATGGTTTATGGCCATGTATTATGTGGTCCGTTATGGGGTTTTGTTAGTATTATTAGTCTAAAATTAATTTTTTGTTATAGTTTTGTTAGTAATGTTGACTTGACAATATGATATTGACTGAGAAGAGATATATGACGGTCAACATTCAATTTTAAAAAATTTAAAAATTTAGGCTAATAAATTATATTTACCAAAACCCAAGTAGACCCATTGATTATAGGTAGGGTATGGGTGACGTATATATGACTTTGAAATTTTGTAGATGGGTTTGAGTAGGGTATGGATATTTACTTCCACAATCTTAATGTGTATGAGTTGGGTATGTATACCCATTTATTCGAGGGTGTTTTAATTACAGATAAAAAAGTTAGACCTATTTGTAGAAAGTCAAAAGTTTAGGTACCAAAATGTCATACACAAAAATTTTAGGTACTAAAATATAATGTGCCGTCAATATTTTGAGGACTTATGTGCCAAAATGATAAATTTAGATTATAATCTAAAGATCTATTAAGTTTAGGTACCAAACTGTAATTTGTATAGTTGAGACTTAATTCCTTTATGGTGATGTATTTAAGATGACAATTATTTACTTTTTTATAGAAAAAGGAAAACTATTATTTGATAAGTGTAGATACCTAGCCAAACATTTCATGTATAATTGTTGAACATTCTAGCCCGGGTGAAAAAGAAAAACGTTAGAGAGAAGCCAAAGGAATAAAATTGGAACTCGCTTAAAATTTCATGCCTTCAAATCCCATAGTGGAAAATGATGACTTTCTAATAAGAAATAACCATATTTATTTATTTTTAATTGAACTCGACATTGAGCTGAAAGGGTTAGTGGTTCATGGCTCAATTATTAATTCTCTAGACTGTTGGTAAGTTGTGTATGGACCCGTTCATACTTGTGATTAGAATACATTAAAATTGTACACTAATTAGGGTTAGATGAAGAAGGCAAAGAAAGAAATAAAGAAAGAGTTATGGAATGCGAGTGAAAAATGAAACGGAGAGGAAGTAGATGATGGAAATGTTTTGACTAATTCTTTTAGTTGGCCGTGAATACAAAATTCAACCATTTTCGCCGTAGCAATTTATTGGCACTTGCTTATGTAGATGTCTATTTTGTTACTTGTAGTTAGTAGAAGATTTTTTAGTACCCCGTAAATATACTAAATGAGTTTATAAAATCATTCTTGCAATATTTTAGAGTCGTCTATTTTTTATCTTTTATTTAATGTTTCACGTAATGAGCAATTATAAAATGGTCGAATCTTCTCCTACAGTTGAGTGATACAACATCTTGTAAGGTACAATTATCAACATCTTGTAAGGTACAAACTAAATTTATATTTTTTTTGTTATGGTGGATAGGATTCATGGATTGATTCAAAAGAATTTGTGGATTGGATTCATGGATTCAAGTGAAATCTAAATATTGGACCAATATGTAAATTTATAAAAATCGTAGGTACAAAAATCTCATAAAATTTAGATACCAAAACATAATTGTTCAATGATTTTATATTAAAATTAAATTTGGGCTATCAACATATAAAATGTACATTATAGTGACTAAATTGTAATTTAATTAAATTTGGAATACCAAAATGTAAAATGTACAACCGATAATCAGCTTGCGAGTTTAGTGAACAGTAAATGCAGTTCTCCTTTATATATATATATATATATTAATATGATTGTGAAGAGGCTTGGGGTCTTCCTATTGTGATGCTGATTATGCTGGAGACCTAGACACTCGTTGCTCGACAACAGGATATCTGTTCACACTCGGTTCAAGAGCAGTATCGTGGTGCAGTAAAAGACAACCGACCGTTTCGTTGTCAAGTACAGAGGCCGAATATAGAGCGGCAGCAATGGCATCATAAGAGTGCACCTGGCTAGTGCAACTTTTGAAGGACCTGCATCAAGAAGTTGATTACTCGGTTCCATTATATTGTGACAGCTTATCTGCTATCAAGTTAGAAGAGAATCCTGTGTTTCATGCTAGAACAAAGCATGTTGAAGTTCATTATCATTTTCTCCGAGAGAAAGTGCTGAATGAAGAGATAGAGATGAAAGCAGTGAAGACTGGAGATCAGATTGCAGATATTTTCACTAAAGCACTTCCGAGAGTCAAGTTTGAAGAGTTCAAAAGAGAACTTGGAATGATCAATAAGAAGGATGTTGGTGACGCTGAGCTACGTGGTGAAGACACTACACAAGCATGATACGAACACTATTCGGAGTAATGATAAATTAAACTTTAATGGGGAGTATTGAAAAACAAAGTTTAATAAAAAAATGTAACATCACAACTCGTTAGAGTTGTGAAGTGTGTGGAGTTATCTAGAGTGTGTATTAATGTGGGTAGTTATGGATTAAAAAAAGAAGGAAAAAAAAAGAACCACAAATGTGTAGATATTTGTGGGGTTAAGTAGGTGTAAAGTGGTAGTTAGGTGTGGCAAAGCATAAGCCATAATTTAGTGTTGGAACTTAACTATAAATAGTCATGGTTTGTGTATGGTTTTATCCATCCCAAGCAAAGCAAAGCAAATAAGAAAGAAAGTAGAGAGTGTTTGAGCAATTGTGAGTTGTGGGAAGGTGAAGAAATAAGAGAGTCGGTGAGCATTTCAATCCATTTTTTTCCAACAGGTAACACATATGCGTTGATGGAAATTGAAAAGTAAAATGAGAAAGTTTCGATGACTGTTTTCTACATGAGAAATGAACACAACATCATACACGTAACTGAATTGTATGTAATATAGGATTGAATGTGAAGCGAGTATGGATATTAAAAAAAAAAAATTAGTACAAAAACATCTGAATTATTCACTCTCCCCGTCTTACTCCCACTCCATACAAAAAATAAAATAAAATTCCTCATCGATTTAACCCAAAATGATCGAATACTCACGATTACAGGTAGAATAACCATTCCCAACTAATATGGATCTGGCTACAGCCTATCTAACAACGAATAAACTCGGTATAACATCGACGATCAAGACAACACTAACAAAAAAACAGTAGAAAGAAGAAGAAGTCACGTAAATCTTACCCAATATTGTAGTTTGTAGACAAACCAAAACCCTCGGGTTTTCCTTCCATTATCCCCTCCCATCCCTTTTCAATGTCTATCGCCATTTTTATACCTCTCCATGCATATCTACATACATTCGCCAAGCACAACATTCATACCACCAAAAGAAGAAGAAGAAGAAGAAGAAATGGCGTTATCAACAGCATTATTTCTGGTGCGGCGACTTCCCGTTACAATCACGATTACGACCATCTTGTTCCTTGCCGCTGCGTTTGTGTCAAGCTATGTTGATAAAAAAGAACTTGTGTGCATTCACGTAACAGAAGAAACATGAGTTTTCACCATATTGCAAAATGAGATTATGTGGTTTCTGACTTCTTATTTTTGTTGCATAAGAATCACCCATGTTAATCTGCTATAGTCATCTACTATGGTAAGGAAATAACGATAGCCATCATGAGAAGGATGTGAAAGAGGACCCCAGATATCAGTATGAATAAGTTCAAATCTCTTTGCAGTAGTAGTGGTACTAACAGGGAAAGGTAATCGTTTTTGCCTTGCAAAATGGCATACATCACACTTGTTCCTATGAACTATATCTATACTAGGATGTGACCTTTTGAGATAAGGAATTCTAGACTGAGATATGTGGCCTAACCTATAATGCCATAGATTAAAAGGTTCGGTTGTGCTTGAGGCAACAACCTTCACAGGACTACTGACATGGTTTCTATCCAGTTTGTAGAGGCCATGATGGAGCACAGCAGAACCAATCATTTGCATCTTCGACATATCCTGGATAAAACAAGAAGAAGAGAAGAATGTTAGGCACAGGTTGGTCTGCTTGGTGAGTTTGCTTACTGACATCATATTAAAACTAAACTCAAGAACATATAAAACATCTTCCAACACTAATTCATCAGAGAAGTTCACTGTTCCAATCTGAGTAGCTCGAACTGTTTGACCTGTGGGTAATGTGAGCTGCACATTCATAACTGGTCTAGAATTGACAAAGAACTTTGGATCACAGATCACATGATCAGTGGCTCCTGTGTCAAGTATCCAGACAACCTCTTTCAGTGAATCATTTTGAGGTAAAACAGATAGACCATACTTGCCTTCTTCATTGTAAGTCTTACTGATGAAAGCAGCAGCTGTGTGGGTTGAAGGCATGCTAGGTTGACCAGTTGGTGCAACATTACTCTCCTTTCCCTTCAGAAGATTCATGAGTGCTTCATATTGATCCTTTGGAATTGTGACCCCATCTGAGGTTGAATCTGCTCCAATTGTAGCATTTGCTTGCCTGTAGGTGGACTGTCCTGTGCCTCTCCCTCTTGGAGTCATTCCTGGTGGCCAACCATGCTTGTGATAGCATGTGTCTTCAGTATGACCTTGCATTTTGCAGTAGGTACAGAAGGGTCTCGATCCAGATGACCTCCCTCTGCCTCTGCCCCTTCCTCTTGTACTAGGTGAAGAGTTATAATTCCAATCTCCCCTTTGTACATCTGGTAACTTCATGCCTAGAGACTGCAAGGCCATGGCAAGAGACTCAACAACTTTCCCTTTGTCTTGTGGACTCCCAATCATCTGCCTTTCATGTTGAGCCATCTTGTAAAATATCTGATCCATTGTTGGTAGTGGTTCTGTAAACAGAACCTGAGATCTTGGAATTGAATAGTTCTCATTCAAACCTCGAAGGAAATGAACAATCAGGTTGATCTCTTCATGACCCCTAGCAGTTTTAATGGCTTCACAATCAGCATGACTGGTAGCAGTACAAAGACAGGGTGGAATAGACTGATAATTTTTCAGTTCTTCCCATACAGTAATTAAATCTGTATGGTATTCAGACAAGGTCCTGCTGCCTTGTTTCAGGGTGCAGAGTTGCTCCTTAAGTTCAACAATGCGAATTAAGTCTCCCTGTGCATATCTTAGCTTTAGGGTTTTCCATACCTCAGAAGCTGACTGAATGCTTCTCACGCTCTTACCAATTTATTCGTCAACTGACTGAAGGATCCATCTCTTGACCATCGTGTTGCAACTCGTCCAGGGCCAGGCCATCGCATCTCCTGCTTCAGGCTTAGGGATGCTTCCATCGATGAAACCCAACTTGTTTTTCGAGGCGAGTGCATCGATCATTGCTGCACTTCAGTCGTTGTAATTGTGTGGAGTAAGCTTTTGGGACACCAGAACCTGACCAGGCTGCTCGGATCCATGAAGATAGTATGGATCTGAGAGTGGGTAGCTTGTAACAGATCTGGTGCCGCTCTCGGATGTTTCCAGTCCTGTGTTGGTCGCCATTGCTGACGATTGTCGTTAGAACACACAGATTTGAAGTGGATAGAAGAAGAACAAAGAACAGAGAAGAAGAATGAAGGTAAAGGTGAGCAAGGAAAGGGGTGAGCGACCCTAACCAGGCTCTGATACCATAACAACGTTTTGGTGGTTCTAGGATTTGAGGAATCAACTTACCTCCACCCTTCTTCTCATTGATTCATATATAGTCCGAGCAAATACAAATCCAGCTGTGTTGGGTAACAGAAAGTGAAAGACAAACTGTGAAAACGGAAGAAGACAAGACAGTGAAACTGGTCACTGTCGACCGTTAGAAAGCAAGTTGTTCTATTGGTGCATTCGTCACCAATGACAGAGAGACACGCGTTCTGGGCGATCCTAACTGCTGAGATGAAACGGTGGCGTTCGCTGAGGTAACGGAGCGTTTCACTTCTGGTCCATGTGAGTAGCTTGGAGATGAAGAAAAAACTCATGTTTCTTCTGTTACTACTAAGTGGGTCAAGCCACTCTTGTAGATACACAGGAAGAGAAACTAAAGAAAACCAACAACTACAACAACACCTGCACGAAAGACACTAAAACGAAAACGAGAAAATCATACAAAAAACAACCCATCCACAGGAACAGAAGCAATCATGCGACAGTGGCTATCTGTTGCGCAGCCCCAAGCTCATCAGCGAGAATGACTCTCATGTTTTGGATTGGGCACACGGAATTCATCAAAGCATCCACTCACTGCGTCATTGTTCGCTCAAGGTACCTGTCACCCAAACCCAACTCAGCAGGGACCTACAAATCTTATGCAAAATGACCTGCCAACGACAGCTTTTATCCTCAAAAATCCTAGCATTCCGTTCCCTCCAAATCTCCCAAGAGAAAGCGTGGAGAAGACCAGACCTAAGTGCCCCTTTCCAATTGAGCTTGTTGCTGATAACCCAGCTTCTGACAATGTCTGCAAAACGCTGAGGGAAAGGCCCCTGGAGCTCGATCACCTGCATAAGGAGGGACCATATCCTGCAACTAAAGTGGCAATGACAGAAAAGATGATCCGTGGTTTCCTCCGCCATATTGAAAAGGCACACCGGCTCACAATGTTCCATCCTCTTCTTTTCAAATTGTCATGAGTAAGGATGCGATTGTGAACCAGAATCCACGGGAACGCGTTCATCTTCGTCGGGACCTCAGGACGCCACACCACCTTATGAGGGACATTGTCCACACCTTTAAATCTGTCTTCGATGATTGTGCGATAATAGGACCTCATCGAAAACCCTCTAGCGGGGCAAGGCTTCCACATAAGTTTAGTTGGACCTGCATTTATGAAATCAGTAGGTAACAGGGATAAAAAATTCAACAGCTCATTCCTCTCACGATCAGCCCCACCCCTTAAAGAAAGTGAAAGTGAAAGATCCCACCACACACTCTCATTGAAAAAGGATATGTGATCAGACACCCAAGCATCCCGGTTTGAAGAGGCAGCCGCCACCTTGAAAAAGGCGTCTTACAAGATCTTCCCCGGAATCCAGCAATCTCTCCAAAATGACACCCACGCTCCACCACCAGGATCGATATAAGCATGCTTCCAGAAAAAGCCTTCCTCCTTCATAATACAATTCCAAATCCAACAACCAATCGGGCCATTACCAGAACCAACTCTCCACTCGGATACAGGCTGTGGGAACTTGCAATCAATGAGCTTTCGCCACCAAGAAAAAGGTTCGGAAGCATACTTCCAGAACCATTTAGCGATCAAAGCCGAATTCATACATCTCAGGTCAAGAACACCCAGCCCACCCCTTTCCTTAACTGCTTTGCAAATATCCCATTTCACAAGATCCTTAACTGCTTTGCAAATATCCTATCACCACCAACATTAAATGGGAAACTCTGACTACTACCTCCTTTAGCCATGTTATGACGTGCACTTTCACTTTCTATTCGACTTTGGAAGGTATTGTTAGCTAATTGTAAACAAAAAGTACAAAGCATTCATCGATTAGAAAATTACTAAGTTGCTAAAAAATTAAAGGGCTAATACCACTATGAAACCTAAACTATCAAGAAAGTGTTGTTTTTGTCCCTAACTATTCAATATTCTATTTATTTCCCAACGTATGATAGTTGTGTGTCATTTATCTCTTGACGATTTCGTTGACTGTTATAGATAATGGTTGACCAGTCAGAAGTCAACTTTAACATTGAATTTTGTGGACGTGGCAGCTATGTAGATGCCACGTCATTGACACCTCATTTTTTAATTTAAATTTAAATATTTCTAAGTGACACGAAAAAATAAATACAAATTAGATTTAATCATTTTTAAATGAAAAATAAATAAACATTAATATGAAAAATTCTATATCAGATGCTATGTCGAGACTAACTGGGTTTTCTATTAAATATTGATGGTCAAACTTGGTCAACACTAACGAAAAAAATAGTTCAGGACATAAATGTCATATTGAATAGTTTAGGACAAAAGTGACTTTTTGATAGTTCACGTTTCCTAGTTGTATTTTCCCAAATTTAAAAGTAAAATACAAATAAAAGCTCTTACCGCTTTCATAGTCAATCTGCTCTTCATCGTCTTCTTTATCATCAATCATACACACGTTTGAATCGGGATATCTTATCCAATACTTAGCACAAATCAACGCCGCCAGAATGTTGGTATTCAAAGATGACCCCAATGGACTAAGAACTCATCCTATTCGCCATTTGAGCTCTAAAACGGTACATATTTTGCAACTTAATGACGCATTGACTTTAAACTGATTTTTTTATAAGAATGATATAGTATTCATTTTTTGTGATTAATATACTATTTAAATTATTCGAACATGAGACCTCCAGGTTCTATGCTATATTGATATTACCATTAGACTAAACCCTTGTTCGTCACTTTAAACTGAATTTGTGTGGATGTGTTGGGCGGAGATTATCAATGGTATCCAAAAATCACCATGATGGGAATGAGGATTAGAAAAACTTCCACTTGTATGGAGACGGGCGTGTTAAGATTAGAAATAAAAAATGAAATGCAAACAAGTTAAAAAAGATATTGACCCAAACCCCGCTGCCATCCCCATGTACGTGGACTGTTGTGATGCCCGCAACAGAGGATGATATTTTCCATCACATATTTTTGGGCTCCTAAAATATATCAAACTCCCAACGCCACATCAAGTAGGTCGAGAGAATACAAAGGAAAAAAGTCAGTAAGGTATGTGCTCTCTTTTAAGGTGGTCTGCTTAGAGGTGAGAATCTATTTGGTTAAACCGGTTCATTTTTCAGGTTAACCAGATTGCATTTTGATCAAGGTTGTCAAACCGTGGGTTGATCCGGATCCGGTCGATCTAGTGGGTCAAGAGTTAACGGGTCACTCGTTTTAGCACGTTTTAGTCCGGACATATAGAAAGAGTTATTATATTGTACTTATCCTCATTAATTATATCAAATCTCATCTAACATATGAGTAATAACATGTCGTACTTAGATCCAACATATAGTGAAAATTCACACACTTATATAACATCAATATTCAAATGTTCAACTAAGGATTTCAAAGATTGAGTTAGACGAAAAGAAAAATCAGAAAACAGGCGCAGTTCGCAAACCAAAGAAAAAAAATGACACAATTTAACCTCCAACCTGATACGACGATACCTTGTAGCGGTCGACCCGGCAGGTGCGTACGATCCGATTTTCTCATCGGGTTAGGGTCAAAGTGGGTACCCGCGGGTTGACAACCTTGATTTTGATCAAAATAGTGCCCGTAAATCAGACCAAGTGCTAATATGTGGTTACGACAGTGATTTATAGGCTCAAGATAGATTGCATAATCTTAGCGTGCATAACTATGAGTAACCAAATCTGGACCCTTCTCTTAAGTGGTTGTAGATCTAAGTGTGGAGAATTAAAGGAATTTATTTTCCCTAGTTTTCTTAATCGGACCACATCTTCTTCATTCTAACTCGAATTTCAAAAAAAAAATTTGCATAGATGGAACGAGTTTGTTGTGTTCAACAAAATGAGATCCATTTTCAATATTTTTTTAGAAAGAAAATTCATACCTCTCCGTACCATATGGTATCTCCTTCGTTTTTTAGTCGTTTTTGAAAATTTTTGCACAGAAGGAACGATTTAATCATGATATATTGGATTTCAAAAATTTATGGGTGAAAAAATTCTATACCTCTCGTTACCACCTCCATACCATACTATACAACCCTGGTACGGGGTTGTATTTTGTATCATATGTTATGCTCTTATTTAATATCAGTCAATACCTTATGGTATAGACTGGTAATAACTGGCTCAAATGTTTTTGTTCTAAAAAAAATCAAAGTGGGTATAATTTTGAAGAGCATAATTAATCCGATTTAAATGTGCAAAAAAAAATTAATTCCGACTTAAAACGAGTGAGAAATCGTCCGTTAAAGATTAAAAGAGGAAAAATTAAAAGCATTTTTAAGAGAGAGAATGAGCGCTAATGTGGCGGATTCTGATTGGGTTATGCATAGAATTATTGACCACAAGGTTATTGACAGGATCCGCTGCCCATGTATAAAGACTAGATAATGTGTTTAGGTTGGCTTTCGGCACTAGTTTTTTATTTTTTTTACGAAAACAATTCATCGGAGACAGTAAATAGGAACTAAATAAAGAAGAAGAGCTTGGATTAGTGTAAAAAACCATATAGTTTGTAGCACTAAAAGACCATAATGGGTGGGGGAGATTCATAGAGAAGTGATCCAATGACCATCTTTGTATAGGGGTTTGGGGAGATAACTGACCGGAATTTTTGGGATGGCGCGGATTTCTAGACTGTAGTTATTGCACTTTTCAAATCTTCTACGAATTTTCAACGGACAATGTTTCATTCATTTTATTTGGATTTCAATAGTTATTTTACAAAAAAAAAATATTCAAATTTTTTTGTGCTATACAAGATGATATCAATTTTGATATTTTTTAACAAAAAATTAGGTCATCATACCATTGTGATATTATGATATTACCACTGACAGTGTTATGGTATTGTAGTGGTATGGTGTTGATATGATAGTGTATGATGTTGATATCATAGTAATATGATGTTGATACGAGGTCTTATGTTCGACAAAATAATTTATGACAAAATATTACTGTCATATCATAATATTATCACAATGATATAGTAATAATATCATGATATAATAGTGATATGATGTTGGTATGAAGTCTTATGTTTGAGAAAATAATTTGATGAAATCATGATAACTTCTCCTCTTACTTTGAATCAGTGAGTCTAATTATCATCACTTGATCTATGGAGGCTAATGTAGTGACAATGAAGGATGTGATAGTCAATGAGATAAATGACCATTTGATGTGTTTGAATATCATATTGTGTGATCTATGCAATTATTTCTGATTATGCAACAAGAGTTTTCTGTTTTCAAAAGATTTAAAATGGGTGACCTGTATCTTTAGAAAAATGCAAAAAAAATTGACCCATCAAGACATTATTTCGAAAATTCGTCATGGTATGTTGAAAAATAAATGGTGGGGTAAGCCTAACGTGTGAGACATCTTTTTATTACACTAAATTTGGATTTTGGAAAGATACTGCTTGAGCTTTGACGGGGTAGTCCTACAAGGTGATGCTAATACCCCCTTAATTTCATTGATCCTGCACACGAGTTGAGGTTAAGTAACTTCTAAGTTCTTGCTCGAATAGTAAGGGTAAAGTTTAAAAGAGCTCTCCACCATGAGAAAATTCAGAAAAAGATAAAATAGTTGGTTGATGGAGAAAAAAGTTTGAAAATCCTAAAAAGAGTATGACTTTGAGAAAGGCAGAGTGCTTTAAGGAATGTCAAAGTCATGGTAGAAAGCATTCAAAACTTTACCCTCATGTTTTGAGACTTTGATGCCTGATTTGGTTGTTAATATGTGGGTTATATGGTATGATATCCTTGCATATTGACATAGCTAGGAGTCTCTCTTGCTATTGTTAACCTTGTAAGTTGTTGATGATCCACTACCTAAGAACGAGGGTGAGTGAGTGGCTAGGGTTCAATGAGTTGTATGTGTTATAAGCGCACTGCTACGGATCGGGAAATCGCCGGAATCGATAAAGCAAGAATACGAAAGAGAGAATCAAAAAGCACATACACATTATTTACGTGGTTCACTAACACGATGTGTGTTAGCTAGTACACGGGCTAGAGAGAGCCAGTTTCACTATATCGAGGAGATTACAGATTACAAAAGAGTATGAGAAGTATTTATAGTACTTCTCCATTTGGGTCTAAACCTAATCCAATATGGCAAAGGAAACGGTTACAGACCCCCGACTAATCAGAGAAGATTAGCGAGAGCCCCGACTAATCCAGTCATAGCGGCTGATAGTCCGATTCAAGTCACATCAGCAGTATGATTATGAGTAGTGTTTGCCTTGAGACAAGCAAAGTCCAAGTTTGGGTATTTCTTATGACACTTTATTTATAGTTTTTTTTTCACTCTCATTCTTGATACATTTCCCCCTTCTATTGAAGCATCTTTAGTCATTTCAATGGTATTTCTTGTCAAAATCACAACCATTTTATCAATGAACTTATAATAGACCTAGGCAATGTTCTTGAACTATTTGATGCCTTCTTGGTATACTTTTGATGGTTTTGAAGGCACAAAGAAACCTAAGGAAGGTTGGATCAAGAATTGAAGAACTCTAGATGACCAAATTAGTTATAAAGAGAAGTTTAAGGAGTTTTCACAAGAAAGAAGTGGTCTATTGACATAGAAGCCAACTACAAGTTGCTAAAATATGTGACGACGAGCCCATAGGAGGAAGAATCGGTCCATTCTGAAGAAGGAATGAGCAACGGCCCAAGCAACTGGTCTAGTTTGTAATTTTTGTCCACTATATTTGTAATGATTGTATGTCTAAAAAACAACCGGGTTGACTTTGGGACGATGCTCCTTTAACAGGGAGGGAGCCTCAAAAATCAACCTGATTGTTTTTCCATTTTTTATAGTTTGTATTGTTTGTCAGTCTATTTTGTATTGTTTGTATAGTTCGTATGTTTTGTATTGTTTATAAATATGTTTGTATGTTTTGTCGCTCTAATTTGTTCTATTTGTATGGTTTGTACTGTTTGTAAATCCAGTTTGTATACTTCATAATTTTTCATAATACCCAAACTACCTATGTCACTAATTAAAAATCTCTTCCCACTTCCCACTTTTTAACCGTTAAATTGATGTATCCATATTTAAGAACTAAAAAAGGATCTTTATCAAAAAAAAAAAAAAGAACTAAAAAGGATCAGCCAAGTGATTAACTAGTCGCTAATCATGGGATCCGCCCTCCTAATTTATAGTTGAATTTGAGTTTTCAATGTCATATTTTGTTTCACAGCAAGCAACCACCAAGGCGGCGGATGCTGGCGAGGGAGGCTGGCGAGGGCAGCAGAGTGTCACCTGCCGGTGGCATAGATTTCCATTTCCAAGCTAAAAATCAGAACTTTCCTGGGTGTGCATTTATCTGTTTGACATTATGTACAGTGGAAACAGTGGGAGAGAGTGACTGCAGTAAGCCAAAGGAGGCTATCGATCGACTCTTAAAAAAAATCTGCATCATAGACCTCCCCTCCCTCTATTCCATCTTAGATCATAGCAAATTACATGTTCCTATTTCTTGTCTATATCAATCAATAATCAGTTCCATCTCTTGGAATTCTTCGATCCTTTCGACTTCTGCTTTGCAGCTTGAAACGCCTGCACCTTCTGCTTCTTCCGTGCCTCCTTCTCAGCCTGTCGATCCAAAAACGTAAAAATGCTTCAATCTCATTTCTCGATGTGATAGAGTCTAGTCTTATTGAAGTTGTTAGCATTGCTGGCTAGAGATAGTAAAGATAACAGTAATGCTACTTACCTTTGACATCTTCGATTTCGCCTTCACTTTGGGAGCTTTATCCTCAAGCATTGCCTCACGTTCCAGCTCTTTCTCCCTTGCTTCAAGATTCTTCTCCAAGTAATACTGTAGGGAAGTGGAAATGACATATCATAGACCGATCTTAAAGCTCTCAAGCTTGGTACCAACATACAATATAATTAACAAAACCATATGATAAGAAGAGCCAAGAGAGGTCGACTTACATTATAATCGCCTACATAATCCTGTAACTTGCAGTCTCTAACTTCAATCACTCTGTTAACAATTTGCTTGATGAAGTAACGATCGTGAGAAACAGTGATGACTGTGCCAGTGTATTCTGATATGGCATCCTGTAGAAACAGTTCATTACAAATCGCTGTCGATGATAAAAGCTTAGCAAAGCAGTGGATATAATAAAAAAACAACTGCATAAGAACCCAAACCTCGAGCATTTCTTTGGAAGGTATATCCAGGTGATTGGTTGGTTCGTCCAGAACTAGCAAAGTTGAAGGCTTTACCATGAACTTACAGAACGCCAGGCGAGCCTGAGAACCAAGGAACAAAAAGACTTATCAAGAAGTCCAAGCACACACAGGATCAATTAGGAAAGATGTCACTTGATTTTGGGTCAAACGAATCGGTCAATAGACTTTGATTTTTGGCACACAAATTGCAGAAAGTTTTGATCCTGTGTTCTCAGGCTAACATAAAAATCACTCAGTTTGGTTTTCCGTCCAAGTGTCCGTATCAGTGTGTTAACTCGTCAAAATTAATAACAGAGGCAACATAAATCCTTTGCAGATGTAGGGTAAGGGGAAAATAAGGAATTAGGTTGACTTAGGATCATGTGGGTTCTATTAGATAAGAGTAACAAGTGTGGTCAAGATCGAGTCTATGTTAGCTAATAACTCTTATGTCAGCTATTGCAAATTAACACATTGGATTACCACGGAGTATCAATCCAAGTACACGGGGAAGCAAATATTAATCATTCCATATTCTGCTTACCTTCTCACCGCCGCTCAAAAGAGAAACCTTCCTGTCAAGCATATCAGCCTTGAAGTTACAACGCCCAAGGAGACCCTTTATATCATCAACTCTCCAATCCTCTGCCACTTCTGCCACTGTATCAAGCACCGACTTATCCAGATCAAGAGCTTCGGCCTAACCAAAAAATATAAAGTTACAGGATAGTACCAAACATGAACCAGTAACGACTATGTAGTGCAGTCTTAATGCTGTGAACAACAAACCTGATTCTGCTCGAAATAATTTGGAAGCACATTGTGCTCCCCTAGTTCGATTTCGCCTCCTGTTGGTTTCTCCATCCCCATTATCAGTCTCAGCAAGGTACTTTTCCCACATCCATTTGGTCCAACGATGGCAATTTTCTCTCCTCTCTCTATGGAAAGGTTTGTTTTTTTGAACAGCGTCTGTTTCAGATAGCACACCAGAAGCAGCCTTATATTAGAATACATTCACGGAACAGAAAGTCTTTTTTGTAGCATTGTGGTACCTCACCTGATCTCCATAACGGAAGTCGAGATTCTTGATATCAGCAACGGACCTCCCACTTCTTCCACGCTCCGGGAAACTGATCCTCATTTGTTTACGCTGAAATGGCTTTTCTATTTGATCCTCTTCCTGAAGTCTTTCTAATTTCTGTTATCAGCAAAAGTAGAACAAAAACACAACTTAACACCCAGAGGTACCTCAATTTACCGATTCATGACTGTCCTGAAATTCATCGATGCAAATTCTGAAAGAAAGAAAGAAAGAAAGAAAGAAAGAGGGTTTCCAGATCATATTCTACCTTCTCAGCAGTAGAAGCCCGGCCAGAATTCACGCCTGCACCCAACCTGCTGATTAGTTCCCTTGCCTGCTCAATTTCCTTCTGCTGCTTCTCCCATGCAGCATACTGAGATTCAACCCATGCCGCCTTTGATATGATGTATTGAGAATAGTTTCCTTCGAATGTCCGAGACACACCCATTTCAGTTTCCACGATTTTGGTACACAGTTGATCCAGAAAGGCCCTGTCGTGAGATATGAGGACCATTGGCACATCTTGTTTCTGCAGATAACCTTCAAGCCATTCGATCGTGTCGAGGTCAAGATGATTTGTAGGTTCATCCAGCAGCAACAAATCAGGTTCCTGGAATCGTTACATATAGGTGAAGACTTAAATATCATTTAGCTTTATTGCCATACATAAACAAGTCCAAAACACAGTCAACCATAACATTCGAAGGCTCCTCTAAACCTTCCAACTAAGAATAAAAGCACAGACTAAAACTTAGTAAAACAACTGTACCTGCAACAAAATCTTGCCAAGGGACATCCTCATCTGCCATCCACCACTAAAAGAGGCCACCAATCTATCACCATCCTCAGCTGAGAACCCAAGCTCTGGCATCAACTTACTAACTTTAGCATCAACCTCATCAGAATCCACAGCTTGAGCTCTCCTCTGCAACAAATCGAATTCATCCAACAACCTCCCCATCAACTCCAAGTCGTCCACAGACCCTTCAATCGCCTTCTGCACCTTCTCCAGCTTCCCTTTAATCTCCATCTGCTCCTTGAACGCGCTCTGAAACTCCTCCCTGACAGTCCTCCTCAACGACACCTCGAACTCCTGGCTCAAGAATGCAATTTTCATGTTGGGTTTCGCCTTAATCACATTCCCACTATCCTGCTCTTCCTGCCCTGTAATAATCCTCAACTGGGTCGTTTTCCCGGCGCCATTTACGCCGACCAAACCAACTTTCTCCCCTCTTTTCACCTCCCAGCTCACATCTTTCAATACCGTGACGCCTTTGTAGCTCTTGGTTATGTTCTCCAACTTCACCCCCGACGAAATCCCGGAAGCTCCTGAAGTATTGCTCCCTTGCTTGCCGCCCCGTTTCTTGTCGGATTCTCCGGAGGAATTGGTGGAGAATAAAGACTCGATGTCTTCTGCTTTGGACTCGTCCACTGATGCTTCCACCGTAGCGGTGGATAACCTGGCAGTGAGCTTGGAAACCCGTCTGGTGGAGAGTTTGATAGAACTGGGAATGGCGGTTCGAATTGGTCTCTGGAGCTTGAAACTGGGCGGGAGGGGGCATTTCGGGGAGTCGAAAATTGGGGAGCCGGTGAGGAAAGTGGACTGCAGGTCTAGGCGGTGGAGCTTGGCGGAGAGAGCCATGTTAGTATCCCGGGAAAATTTAGCTTCACAACGAAGGTAATGGTGAAGAGGATAATTTAAGCTAGGGATGAGAGAAATGTGAAAGGCTGGCTGTTTGGTTCCTGAGAAAATCCTTTCTCTCATCCCATGGAAGAAGAATTTCTCCACAAGGTTTTGTGGTGAGAGACTCAGCGCCGCAAACTAATACAAAGATCAGAAATAAATGCAGTAACAAAAAATTCCCATTGTTCAAAAAAAAAAACAAAAAATTCCCAATTTATTAATTTTCCTGTTCATTTAATATTGACAAAATTGTTTTCCAAATTCTTTATTGAAATTTATGAATTTTCCCTGTGGCCGTAAAAGCAGATAATGGCAGTGGCAAAATATATTTTTGTTGTGGCACAGAATTCTTCTGCAATATTTTCTCTCGATGTTCAGGCTTCTCACAGTTGGACACGTGTCATATACAAGAGGCAAAGGAAGGCTCCACGTGTCAGGAGCCCACAACCACAATAAATATTTTCACCCCAATTTTTACAAAAATTGCAGAAAGTCAGACAAAGGCATCCTGAATAAGTCTCCCCTCCATTTCTGCAGCTATGAAATTCACACACAGCATAAAGAAAACCAGAGTTTTTATCAGTTAACATCACAGTATGCAAGTAAAACTAATTTTTTCCCTCTTGGCTTCGATCAAAACTGATTACAACAGAGTAAGCTTTTCATATGGGTAAGCAGTTGGAATCCTGATTCTAGTGTGTTTCAGAACTGTGAATTGCTGAGGAAAGTGACCATGCATCTGGTGCTCTGAAACATCTTATCTATCTTCTGCCAAGCTGCTGCCTGAATCTCCAGCAGCTTCTTCGCCTTATCCTGTAGGCTCGCCTGCCGCCTAACAGTCTCGCCGTGAATCTGATGATATCATATATATAACAACAACAAAAGAGGGTTAACCATCTCTGAAAAAAAATGAAGAGAGCCCAATTGGGACTGGTAGTTTGATGAGGTTTGTACTACCTTGAGGAATAATCTGATGAGAGCCTGGATGAACTCGAAGTTGTTGCGACTGGATATCTCATGGATGAAATAATCGAAGAGGAGTTGTATTGCGACGAGCTCAGGCTTCGTTTCTACATCATCCTGATCATCATCGCCATCGTCCTCATCGTTGTCATCGATTATCTGAAGCATCCGAAGCTCCATGTCCAGGTTCGATGGGGAGAGCCCTTTCATGTAGTTGGTGAATGCTGAAACTGCAGAAACCGAAATCGCAGAACGATTATAGGAAACTAAAACTTCTAGCCCATGTTGTTCAAGTGACGGAAAGGGCTGAGAGACGGGACACATACAGTTGTTCGCCTCTACACACGAATGTAGAAGCTCGGTAAACTTGGACACTGGTATTAATGGTGTCTCATATTTTCCTTTGTTTTTCGTCTTTCTGGCTTCATCAATATCCATACCATCATCGTCTTTGGCTGGTTCACTAGGTTTGAACAGAATGTCTCCAGAGAGAGATGGAACTGATGGCAGGAAAAACGGAGCCTTTTCAGGTTTCTTGGGGGGTTCGATTGGTTTATTGCGCACCTGAATAAAATCAATAGAACAGGCTGAAAGTTCAAATCATCTGAAACACAGAAGCTGCCGTCACTAGAAAAACTGAAAGAGAATATACCTTTATGATGTCTAGGTTGATCAAGCTCTGCCATTGGCTCTTAGGCAACAATGAGAGCGTTACAAGGCCAGGGATTTGTTCCTGAGTGAAAGTTGACAGACCAGATGCCTCACTAGGTACTGACTGGTTGTTGGCATTAGACCCACCGTGATCATCCTCATGAGAATCTTCCGTCGCAGAGATAGATGGCAATTTCACACTCATAACCTCCTTTCCACTAGCGTAAGAATCTACAGATGAGCTTCGAGAGAACATCGACTGGTTCACCCTGCAAATGTTGTAAAGCCGAAAGATGAAAACTTATCCTTGGCCTCCAGGAATTCAAAATCCAAACAAGTTTACTCAATCAAAATCCTGAGTCACTAAACAAGTTTCCTCAATCAAACATAGCTTGATTCTATACAAAGACTATTTTCCATAGAATCTTATGCTTTCCCTAGAGAAATCAACGAACACATCAGATAGAATCTATAGCTGTTAAATGACAACATATGGAAAACTGTAGCTACTCTACATGATCTGCAGAATCTTACGCTTCCTGTCCCTGCAATTCGATTCTACATAGAATTTATGGTTTGACTTGTCTACATTGGAAAAGATGAGAACTTACCAAAGATAGACACCATTTTGCTCAGCATGAGTAGTGGCTAAAACATCCATGTTTGGAGACAAAGACAAAGCTGTGATGGCCACGTCTACATGTACTGCATCGATTTGTCTTGCTAAGATGACATCCCATATTCGTAGTGTGCCATCCATACTACACGACAAAAGCCATTTCCCATCTTCACTGAAACACAAGTCTGTAATTCGATCTGTGTGGCCTTGAAATTTGCGAACCATTCTCAATGCCACGACATCAAAAACTCGGACGACCAAATCGTCCGCAACAGTAGCCAGAAGACCTGGAAATGTGCCAAAACCAAGTTGATCAGATGCTATGTTTGAATCAACCAATAAGGAGCATATTAGAGAAGTTATCCATAGGAGCAAATGGCAGAAACTGAGTGTGCATGTAAGAAAAATATTAACGAAAAAAGAAAATTAACAAATAAAGTGATCATTGATCAATTATGAAATATGATTAAGTAGTCCTCTGATTTGTTAACTTTTTTAGAGTGTAGATGACATTCTCAAAATAATTGAGGTGTATAAGAAGAAAATAATGATCCTAACAGGTGCCAACCAATTGAATAACATCGAGCTTAGAGTATAAATATCGACAAAACAGAAAGAGAGACAAGTATAGAAAGATGCCATTACCGTTGTATCGATGATAGATAGCCTTAACTAGACAACAGCCAACTTCCAATCGGGATTTTAATTCACGCCGTTTAAAATCCCAAACCTGCAAAGCAACCCTTCAAAGAATAAAACTACGGCAGATCTAGATAACAGGTACATCACAAGCTTGAGCCTGTTATTTTCTGGAGAGAAAAAACTAGGTAGCAAATAAATTGGGTATTTTATTGTCAAAGTATATTGGGTAATTTTGTACAGATAAAATAGCAGCAGTGTTCTCAAGAAAGTCATTTACATGAAGAAACCATTCAACATGTCCTGGAACAAGTTATCATTCATAAGATACAGATGACAACATCAAGGAGTTAGTCAAGTTGGCCAAGATAGGAGCTAAATCAAAAGTGTTATAAGAAAACTGACCTTTATGTCTCCATGATACCCTGCACTTATCATTAGGGTGTTTGTTGAATCACAAGCAACTCCTACTACTTCCCCTTTGTGGGCACCATTTCTTTCTGAGGTATCAAGGTAACTACCTCGGCTATGTCCTGATTGAAGGTTAAATCGTTCTATCCAACCACCGGCCGTCCCCAGAACTGCGAAATTGCCGCATGCACTAATGGCACAGGCCTGATGCCAAAAAAAAGAGTTGATATCAAGATTCAGGACTACTGAATGTTAGATTGCAACATTTCTTTTTGTCGTTTCTTTTTTCTTTTCATTGTACAATTTGCTTCTATTGACAAGTTCTCCAACACACCTCCAACAGGTCAAATCAAACGAAGCCATAGAAACCAAACAAATAGAAAGAAAGAATATATTTCATACGCTAGGAAATTGGTATAAACTAATGCTTGTTTTATTGCAGGTAACCCTTTAAAAGTCAACCAAGTCCAGTATCTCCAGTTTCACACTGAACAGTAAATCGTTTAGGTATGGATTTGATGCACCCCAACAGAAACAACTCAAAGTAACATTTTGGTTTATGCATAAATGAAAGTGATGAAAGGAAAACCCGAACGATGGGACTCTAAAACAAGAAATTAACTCTAACCTTTACAGGTGTTGGATTCTGTGCACACGGTCTCAAGATATGCTTGCCAAGAACGAAATTCTGAAGCCTCCATATATACGCCTCCGATGTGTCCATATGGCAGGTAACAACATTGCACCAATCACGCTCCCTAATTTCAGCTACATCAAAATGAATGGCACAACATATATCATGAGATACACAGAACAGATATAAAAGTCTTAAAAAATTATAATGTTTTGAACTGAATTCGTACCACAATCAAATGCAATAACAGGCTTCAACTTCAGCTCCTCTTCCTGGGGGAGAGGGGAAAAAGAAACTCAGCACCAAATCTCTACTAAAAAAGCTAGACTAGCACTTTTGCACGGATTAAGGGATAGCCAACATGAATGGTTAAACTATGGGATCAACCCTTGTCTAGTAGTAGATAACTGCTACATACAAAACTTGGAATCTATTGTATCACTTCTACAACTAGATCTTCAACTCATGCTAAACATACAATGTCAGGATATGAGTCATCCTCTAGTTTAGTATCAGGTAAAAGATGCTTGAACCAATAAGTGGTAAACGAGAGCAGCAAAGATATTTCATTCGGGAAAACTTCAGCCATTTGCTAAACATTTCCATCAAATACACTAGAAATGTTCTGGATTTTTTTTCAAAGAAAACAAGCTGACGCTTCTGTATAATAAAAATAGAAGCACAATACCTTGTTTGAAGCATAAATGAGTAAATTTCAGGGCAAACACCAGTGCGTGAAGGGGAAAAGACAAACAGCGGCAATGATAGCCTAAAAGTATATTCCAAATCTTTTATCTCATCTGTCCTAGACAAAAATGAGGGTGGTGTTTTTACACGAACATACCTTTAGTTTGAGTTTCTTGGCACGTTTTGATATATGATGCTGTGACAGCTCTCTGCTTTGTTGATCCTGGATACAGTGCATATGATAAGTAAATTGAGTAACGCAATCCACAAGCAATGCTGAATTCCGGTATACATCATACAGACTACAGAGAAGTTATTGTTCTTTCCCTAGTTCCCTTTTTGAGGAAAGAAAGGGGACAAGAGGTAGACTTAATGCAGTGATAACATAATTTGGAGAATACATTTTGTTCATCGTCATTATTTTCGAGGAAAAACACACCTAAACACAGCTGTATCAGACCCATGAAAGTGACATGCAACATACAGTTGTGGCGACAGTGGAAAGGGCCACATCAGAATCAGAAGTAAGAAAGCAGTCGAACAGCAGAGACACAAAGCATTAGTATGAAACTCTGTACAATAATTACTCAACCAGGAATGGAACTTCGCATGTGTCATTTGAACTGTCCATAACACAAGAAATTTCATCGCATGGGCCAAACCTGAATAACGGAGAAGAGCCGAAATGCACGATCCTGACCAGCAGAGAGAATGTGTCTCCCATTTGCATAGAACCTATTACAATTTTGAAGCAAGATAGATAAACTATGTCATGCCATGGAATAAATATAGATGAAATCGTAGAAGTTGCTGGAAAGTAAACTGCAAGGTCGGAACAGACCCATAAGAGCTACATATGTTGCACAAACCTGAGAGTACTAGGAGAAAAAAGACAGAATTGTCCATAGAATGATTCTACAAATTGTAAACATATGTATTTTTACAAACTATTGATTGATTCCATTTCAATTCCATATCTATCTTTTTTAGGACATTGTGAACTGGTAGTTCGAATCCGTAAGACTACAAGAAACAGTAGGGTTGCCAACTGACATGAATCATGGATAGGCATCCTACCTTATGCAAAGTGGAGGAGCACTGTGTCCACTTCGAAAACGTAGCAGGCGAGGCTCCCCGTCACTTGTGTCAAAAATCCACATCTATTGGCAAGCAAAGGGAAGAGAACTATGTTTTAACACCCCATTGGGGGAAAGGGATAACAAATTACCAGTGGACCACTACAACCTCATCTAAATGCATCCAGTAAGATATAATTTATATCAGAACTGAAAACATCTCGAGTATTAGATATCGTACTTCCAATAACATGGTGATTCAGGCAGAGTTGACGCTAACTTTATTTTGAGCAGAAACAAAAAAAAAAACATTTCAGAGATTTGATTAAACATAATTAGAACAAAAGTCAAGTTATCATATTTTGTATAAAGAGATGTAGACAACCCAATACCAAGTAGAGGAAAGCTGAAGACATTCTAATTAGGTAACTCCGCACAACTGAAGACATAACAAAGCAAGGGAAGAACATGTGTAAATGACACTTCCTTCAAATTTCAAGCCAACAAAACAAGCTAAGCAAAAAATGGATATACAGATTGCAGCAATTAGCTTCACATTTATAAAATATGGCATACATGGTTAATTGCTGCTTATTCAGAAAACCAGCAGAGCTAGTTTTTTTATACCTTGATGGAGTTATCTGCTGCTGCACTCATTAGCACAGGTTCATTGGCAAAAAAATGCAAAGAGACAATTGAACTGTCATGAGCCTCTCCAATTACTGACTGGAGCCTTCTTTTCTCAAGATTCCATACGCTAATAACACCAGATGAACCTCCAGATGCCAAAAGTGGCTGTCCATCTATTGGTAGAAAAAACAGTATGTCAAAGCAAACTCCGGATACAGTTAATAAGATCTTAGATATAAGTGAGGAGCACCAAATAGACTGTTTATGAAAATCTGAGTGAGAGAAGGAATCCCTCACACAAGTCCTTGATTCTTTGTAAAACCCCATCAAATGCATAACAAGGAGTAATAAGAACACTGAAAGGTAGGAGATCAGTTACTTAAAAGGATTATCTCAAGTGTCTAAACTAAAGAAAGTTCAATTGTTACCCCTCTGTTACACAAAGAACAAGCTCATAGATATTTATATGCCACCATCTGATCAGCCAGCTTCAACCTTTTACCTGTACTGAATGACAAGGCTGTCACTGCACCTCGGCTAGAATGAGTAAAAGTGACCAACTCTTCATCATATCGAATATTATGTACATGAATCTTCCCATCAGCACAACCCACAGCAACAACATCTAGTGCTGGTGATGACACACAACTGGTAATTGATGACTTCCACCCCTTAAAGTCATAAAGTTTTTTCTTTGTACTGATGTTCCACAGCTGCATTGAACCTTCCTGGCTCCCAAACACTATCTGATAACACAATTACCAATAAGAAACATTCTCAAACAAAAACATAAAAGCTAGGACTTCATATAATAGACCGACTATCACCTTATTCAGATAAGTTTCTGGATGCATTATACATGAGGGAGTGAAACCATCATCCAACTTGATGTGTCCAATTGGACCGCGATTGCGTTCGCTACCTTTAAAATCCCATATACACAAATTCCCATTGATATCAACACTTAGGACATGCTCTCCAAATAGCAGCAATCGAGCAATTTTGGCGCTATGTCCGATGCAAGTATCAACCTGCAAATTCGACACCTTTCTGAGTCCAATTAGAATTTAAACTACATGAACAAGATGCATATCACTAGATAATCCTTCACAGATGGATCATTCGTTCCCACTCCACACAAACATATTGAACGTAAAGAAATCAACTTGCCAACTCCCTTCCTAGCTTTGCGATGAAGCCATCGCGCAATCACCCAGCCAATGCGAAAGAAAGAGAACACTGGGGATTCATTTTCAGAACAGAAACTTCACGCATCCATACTGCTCGCTGAATCGACTGCTACTCAGACTCGTGATACTTGACTAACAATCAAGCTGAAAAGCAAAAAAAAAAAAAAACTAACCTGCTGAGCACGATTGAAGACAGCAATGTGGCACCCATACGCAGCGAAAGTGTAGTCCCGATAAGAGGAGAGAGCACGAATCTTGCTAGGAAGTTGAGGGCTGACGAGGACCAAAGTGAGCTTAGAGCAGTTAAAAACCTGGAAAGCCTTTCCTATGCTGACCGTGACGAATGTCTCAGTGCCCAACCGCTGAACAGAGAAGGGCACTTCACTCGTTATGTACCCAATCGCTCTGTACGGCTCGAATATCCCCATCCTTCCCGCAACAACTCAAAAGAGTAATTTCCAAAGCGGAATACTGCCCCAAAAAACAACAATAATGAACGTCTGAGTTAGTCTCACCAAAATGAAACCACTCACTGGAACCGACTGAAGCATTCAAGCTGCGAATTAGGGCATAAAGATTCAAGCTTACCTTGAAGAGAAGCGATTATAGAAGAAAGACGGGGGGTCAAGTTAGGAGAAGGGGCGAATTAGGGGAGGAAGCTAGCTGCGAGACGGTGCAGAGATAAAGAAGAAGCGAGGGAGTTCAGTCACAGAGGGTAATGATTTTTGAACGTCGGGAAGTGGGGAAAGGATTGGATTTTGAGAGGCGCTACGACAGCGGCTGAAGAAGAAAGACGGAGGACGGCGGAGCGCGGGCAAGGGTTTTGGGTTTTAGAAATTAGACGTCGTCTGCACTGCCATTTTCGCCCTCCTTTTCTCTTCTTTCATTCCTTGTGGGCTTGAAGTTTTAAATGATTAGTTATGAATTATGATGATAAAAAAAGGATGGCTAATTATCGTCCTAATCGCCCTAACTTAAAATTAAGATTTTACCTCTTTGTCCCTCCTTTTTTATTATTAAGAAAATACTTTATGCTAACACATACATTTGATTTTACCCAAAGAAAACTAATTCACGTTAACTGCCATCACAACCCGGCCCCGCCGACACCATTACCTGCTGCAACAAACACTACCCACCTCCGGCCGCCATTAAAAAGGCGTCAAAAGCACCATTCCCGTCGAAGCATACTCCTAAGACAGAAGAAGGACGTAGAATCCTAATTTTTGTACATGGATTTGTAATGAAACTAAAACGTGCATTTACTGGGGAAGAGAATTTGTTTTTCACAAAGCCATTTACAATTTTTTATACAGAGTTGCCGGGGATGGAATAGTCAAGCTAAGAGGATGGATGGATGATTATATCTCCTCTGAATACTGAATGATTTAGAAAAGGGATGGCTTGCCGCTTTAGGAAGGATGGTTGGATTATTAACGGTCGGCAGCGGTGGTCGTTTGGAGCCTTGTGTGTTTCTATTCTATTAATTAATTCTTTTCTAATATTTCATGGATGAACCCTACAATCTAGTTGAGCCTTCTCAAAGTACGGATACAATCAAAGCAAAAATATAAAATAACTAGCATATGCTGCTAGCGTTGCAATCAAATTCTTGGTGACGTTTCTCATACTGCGTCAATTGGCTCCAAATAATATATGTAGAAGTAATTTGGTTAATAAATGAGGATAATAATGTCATTCTATTATAATTAGTAAATACTTGTAGAATTCATTTGCAAATTCCATCTCAATTCCTCGGAATTGCTATAACTAGTTCCAATTCCGTAGAATTCAAAATTTAGAATTGCAAATGAATTCTTTTAAATACCAAACACAAAAAGATTTCATTTCAAAATGAATTCCTCAAAACTTATGAAATTCATTTATAGCAAACAGTATGTTACCGTTTTCTTTTAGATACATTAGCGTGTTTAGGTTAGTATCAACATATTACTGAAAACGGACATGTTATTATAATTTTATCATGAATTCTCGCAAGCAGTGAAGTAACTTTTTTTGTCCTACGTTTGTTGTTCTTTTTAATGGTTTATGTTTGCCATAGATAGTGTATTACAAGAATGTATGATTAAAATCGTATGTTCATTAGTAACTTGTGTTTTGTAAGAATACATTGTATTGAAAATGTAAGAAATGCATGCATTTTAGGTTATATGTATACAAGGATTCTACTCCTGAATTATTATATATTGAGAATCAATAATTTATTATGAATAAAAGGATTCTAGTTCTATTTGTACCAAAAAGTTATGTGTTACCGGATAATGCATGTATCTCGAGAATCAACAGCTATCAATGCATTCTTACGGGTGAAAGTCTGGTAATTATTGCTTATACAATTGCTCCACAAGCCAAATGTAGTCTTATTTCAATTGTAGGAACCAACCTTTAAGTCCAAAAACAATATGTTTATAATCATTAGTGACATGAGTTTTTTAGTCTAAGTGGTCAAACTCACTCTCCCATACACGGTAGCCAGCTCGTTTCCTTGGCCTCCATGGTCAGCACTCCTCTCTCTCTCTTGGTAAGAAATATGGCACTATAAAATCTAAATCTAGAAACAAGATAGACTTAGTAGCTAGCCAACAAGGTACCAAGCCCGCAAGGCAGGACTGATACAAGAATATGAAAATTGGCGAAGTATGGAGCCAACAAGGTATCAGGCCGGGAAGGCAAGGCTTGGTACCTCGACATGAAAATTGACTTAGTATGGAATCAACAGGGTACCAGGCCGGGAAGGCATGCTTGGTACCTCGGCATGAAATTTGGTTAGCCGGCTGGGTACCAAGGCGCCATGGACCATCCTCATAGCCTCAAGACTAAGTAATTAAGTATGGTGGGGGCTGGTCAGCCAGGATGCCAAGCTAAGAGGTTATCAACTGGATGATGACACTTGGTAGGGGGGCCATATGGAGACTCAGTCCCAATACAGACTTGGTGGCCCCAAACGGGGTACCAAGCCGACAGGGTGGTAAGGTACCAACTTGATGAGATTCCAAAAAACTAAATATGGAGACTAAGCCAACTGAACTGGCTTGGTAGCCGGGGCCGGTGACTGGTTCGGTAGCACACGGGTATCAAGTCGGAGAGGTTAAGACTTCGTCATGGAGAAAGGCAAAGAGCTTCAACCTCATCTAGTCAACAGGACTCAACACCAACCCTACCTGGCATCGAGACCATCAAGTACAAACTAGTCTTTAAGGGCGGGCAAGAGGCCCCAAGGGGATAAGAGTCAACAACAAGGCGACGGTTACCCATTGGTCTCCAAGGTGTCGACAAGGGGGTCCCTAAGGCGGTTGGAGCAATAAGCCAACAAGCAGTTGTCAAGATGGTTACCAAGGTAGTTACACCTAGTGGCTATAAATAGAAGAAACTAAGAATGTAAAAGGGTTCTGGAACGAAACACTTGATACACAATGTCAAGGTTTATCCTTTCTCTGCAAATTAGTCGTACCTTTTAGTTTTTGGAGCTCTCACTAAACCTCCATAGGAGTAGGAGTAATTAACGCAGCTTGTTCGCAAAAAAAACCATAAAAAAAACATCAAACACTCTCGTTCGAACTTGTTCAGAGAGGTGTGAACTGTGTTTAGAATTGTTGTTCAATAAGTCAAGGTGCATTTATTGAAATCAACACCATATGGGCCTGTTTACTTTCATTTCTGTTTCCTGTTTTTGAGAAAACAGATGTTGAAAACAACATTTTGTTGTTTCCGAAAACAGCAGGAAGTTGCCACTTTCTGTTTTCATAGTTGGAAACGAATAGAAAACAGAATGAAAAGCAAACAAGTTTTCTCATTTCGGTTGCCAAATTTATCACATGAAAACAGAAAACTGAAAACGAAAATGAAAGTGAACAGGGCCATAGTTTTCCTTGCCTGAAAACACCAGGTGAATTTGCTTATATTGCACTCTTGAAATTACGATTACAAGAGGTTGATTACTCCATAAAAGGTGAAACCAAAAAAAGTAATAGAAACTCCAATGTCCGGAAGAACAACCCATGTCGAAAGGAAGGTCACAAGAACGAGCAAGGAAGATTGAACCAAAACCAACAACAAAGAACCATTATAGTTGCTAAATAGAGTGAATCAAAATCCTCTCGCTTCCACAACCAAGAGAGCAGCAACCAAACAAGTTTTCAACTCTCCCGAAAAAGACAAAACATTGGCGTTTGGATATGCGACACTATAAGTTGCCATTTGAGGATCGTTTGAAGACGAATCATCATAGTGAATCACAAGGTTGAGATTACTCGACGATGGGCAAGGTTGAAACCGGGATGCTCAGAGCTAAAGATGGTCGAGGAAAGTGGAAGCAAGATGGACTAGTTCACTGTGAGATGAAGAACACCAAGATAGTATCCAAAGAAAACTGGAGCAGTCACCAAAGACAAACGGAAATGAAACTGTTACCCAAAACAGATAGTCGAAGAGCAGGCAGAGGTGCTCACCGAAGGACGACGAAAGAGGAAATCGATGAATGTGTTCATCTGAGAAGAAGAACCCACCAATATGGCATACAACGTTGGCCATCGTGGAGTTCATGTCGAGTTAAACTCACGGTGTGCACATTACCCTATTGCTATCTCTGAAGCTTTGATATTTGATTTTAGTCCCATGGCTAAATAATAAAATTCCCAGAATGTTGTGAGAATCAGTAGGAGGATCAAAACTTGTCTCAAGGACTCAAACTAGCCCTACTACAAACTCTTTGATTTGCATCTTTTGTGAAAAAGATCGTTTTATTGACAAATAAACAAGTACATATTACAAACGAATGAACCCTAGTCAAGCCAAACAAGTTGGCCCTTTGAACTTAATTCGAAACAAAGTTACAACTTCCCAATCCTTAATTCACCCAGCACACTCACACACTGGGAATTAAGGAACTGAAGCAGAAACACAAATGGACCCACAATAGAAGAGACTCTCTACCAACTCTCTTTCTACAGACTGCCAAATTGTAATGTTAGGTCAAATACATTATTTATAGGAGGAAAGGAAATGACCGTTTGCTAAGGATGATGATCATGCCAGTGATCATCATTAGCTTTTGTAGAGGAGGTGACGATCTTGGAGAGGGACGAGAAAAACAGGCTCGAGGAAGGCAAGCTTCGAGGAAGATGTCTCCATTGCGAGAGAGAGAATCGAAAATGGAGATCTATGCACGAGGAGCTTGCGTAGTGGCTGGGTTGTAGCTGAGACTTTGAAGAACGATTCCAAACGACGTCGTTAAGGAAAGATGTTGTGGTTTGCTACAAAACGGCCCCGTTGCAAACTCTTCAGATAGGCATCAACATCTAACAGGTTGTTGCCCTCTTAAAAAAAAATCCAATGCTATAAATGGCTCCAGTTTTTTTTTTTTTTTTATGTGACCACTATTCTACAATTATTTGGTCGATTAATGGTTCATGCATGTAACCACTAATAACCAGCAGAGGTAAGAGATTATGAATTCGCTGATTGCAAACGATATAATTTGTTAATTAGTTATTTGAGCAACCTACAGGGTGGTCTAGCAAACAACAGGCAGGCTTTGGCGTCTATCCAGCCCGCTAAATATCTCATTGCTCTGTTCGTGAATCATTGTTTAAGGCCAAACCGATTAAACTTATGTGGAGTATTGAGATAATTCTGATATTGAATGTCTGATTCCGATTACCACATAATTATATGGATTTGAACTAGTACTCTTGTGTTCGACAAGTGATTTATACTTTTTATAATAATAATAATAGAATTAATTAAGTGCACTATGTGTTTTTGGTGGAATTTCACGTGATCAATGCACACTGTGATAGCAACTCGTTTACCCGAGTTAGGGTTTACTTGTAACTCACAAGCAAGAGAACAACTTTGGCATCGAAAGACCTTTTCTTATTAATTCGATAAACTGCATTAACACCGAACATACATATTTATAGTATAGAAACCCTAATACCCGACTAGGTCACTCGGCCCCTACCCCTAATCCGCCACCCTTAAGAAGCCCAACTTCTCGTGGATTACGTACTAGGCCCTAACCTACACTTAATGCTAACCGAACAAGCCTAAATTCATCATAACATAATAATAAAATGCAACCCGATACTAACAACCCAACCCGCTAACTACGAGTTGCTACCACACTGACTTAAAAAACAGATAATGATGTTACTCGGTTCACACCTCTTCAAACACTATTCGAACGAAGGTGTTCAATGTATATATTAAAGGATCTACTTACTAAGTTACTATTACCTCTATTCCTATGAAGATTCCTTGAGAGCTTCGCAACTACTGACTACGACTACAGAGGAGTCTTAGAGGGTCTCCGATGCAACTGCTACGACTAAGATTCTAGAGAGATAAAGATAAAAGTTGATGAGACTTGTTGTGGTTTGATTTTTATGCCTCCTCCGGAAGCTTGTTGCAAGTTTTGTTGTGCCTCACCCTCTAACCGTCTTCTCTCTCTCTTCCCGAAAACTAGAGCCACGTAGAATCCACTAACTCCTCTCCGAGTGTCCAGTGCAAGTCAGTTGTTGCTTCCGGTAACACTTTCGACACGTCATCATGTCACTGGACAATTAACCCTTCATACCATGGATGGATAATTGGATGGCCACCATACATCAAACAACTTGGATGGTATCCATGTTGACTAATACAACAATTCATGGATGGTAACTAGACTAGATGGTCACCATACCATAACATGAATGACACCATACATTTAATAATTGGGGTAGTGTCCATGATATGAGATGATATCATCCCTTTGGGGTTGGACGGTATTAATGTTATTAGATGTTTTAGATGGTGTCCATTATATTTGGGATGGTACCATCCATTAGGTGTGAGATGATATCCATAATATTTGGGATGATATCATCCACCTTAAGATTGGAATGGTATCCATGACTTTGGATGACACCATCAAATTAGACATATTCCTTCTCCAATCGGCCAAAGGAGTAAGCCAACACAAATTAATTAACTTGATTAACTAATGAATCAGCCAATATCCTGGCCGCCACAATCAAAGGTGGGGGTTTTTTTTTTATAACCTAACCGAATTGTAGTTCAGTTTGAAACCTGTTGCTAGGACACCTTGTGCGGCTCGGGTCATATCAGGTTTGGTTCAGTTAAAATAAAACCGAACCAATGCCCACCCCGACTCACAATAAACAACTAGTTAGAGAATATTTTCTTGGAATGTTGCTTAATGGTTTTTTATAACCTTTATATGTCAATAACCAATCATGTTAAGACCAATGATCAGTGCCATAATTGTTGAATCAATCCATCCTAGTTGTGATTCCCATTATATAATATTATACGGTGATTATATTAAATTAAACAAATGATCATTAGTTAAGTAAGCACTTTGAATATTGTTTCTAGCTAGTCGTATATGATCATCAGTCAAATGCTGAATGTGCATCGTAACAACCATGAATTGATTGTTCTTTGTTACAAAGAAACTCAAACCAATTTATTAAAAGAAGAGAAAGTAAGCAACACCATTCCAAAATAAAATAAGATTGATTCGGCGATTAAGATTTTTTTCAGTAATATGAGGGAGATCGGAAACTTAGAATGCTTATATTATACTTTAAAGTATTGGTGTTTTAAAATACAACTTGAAGTTATACTATAAAGAAATTTAATATTTATTTAATGGTACAACTTTACATAAAAGAACAACAAACACCATTTCAAAATAAAATAAGATTGCTTAGTAATGTAGACTTTTTTCTTTTTGTAGTAGTAAGCTGAGGGAGATCGGAAACTCAAGGGTTTATTATCTCGTTGGATTTCAAATTATTTTCAAACAATAAATTTTAATTATATTTTATTAATAATTTTCAATACTTCTAGGTTACTATTTTGAACCGGTTTCAAATATATGTTATGCCCAGTTTACAGAATGATATACTTTGAATTGTTATAATTTATGAAGAAAATTAACATAAAATTATCGTTCAAAAATAAAAAAGTATTATTATGTACTACTATAATACCCAACTAATATACTTTTACTCTTAATTAGTAGAATTTGGATCTCAAATCCAAATCCAACAAGTAAAATAATTGTCAGCTAATGTACAAAATTTATCGGTGTCGTCGTGTAAACAAGAAGAGACCGAAAAGGGGAAAACCAACACAAACGAAGATCAGAAAATGGCAAATTAGTGCGGTAATGTCGAAAGTATACAACAACGCTGTAACATTTTGTTCTCTTCGAAAGCGACTAGCAGCGGTCGCCACCTAACGGCAAAACCGACCGCAGCAACCGAAAGCTGCACCAGATATTAAACTATATAAAGTGGATAAACGAAGAAGAAGAAACCTACAGAAAGAGGGAACTCAAATCATGCCACACAAAGTCGGCATTAATTAATCATATTTAATATAAAAGCAATTAGCTAGAGACTTATCACAATCACATACATACAGCTAGGTATAAGAATACATCATTGTGATTACTTTTAATAATTCAGTTTTAAGACTTTACAAAGTTATCTTTTATGTGGTGTAACATCATTTTATAAATTGTTAAATGTGGAGGGTTTATGTCAAGTGCCAAGTATTATGGTTGGTCAATGACTCAATGCTGCATGCTTTAGATTCCATGGGGGGTGAACTTTGAACATTTGTTCTTCAAATGTCTTCTATGTTGTTTGCTTATACGGGCAAACAGTGTGATTGAGAAATTTTCTCCGACTCTTAATATTTGATTTATTTCCCGATAGCTAGTCTTGGCACCCTACTTTGAGATAGTTGTTCATTAGCTCCAACATTGATTGTTGATGGATGTGGTAGGTAATCTTGTATTTCAAAACTGTCAATTACCAAATGTCTTCTCTAAATTAAGAGTGTCGTAGAGTTTCGAATGGTTCATTGGTAATGAAGCGAGTTGTCCATATATAAAATGAAGTCTTTAATTGTTTTTCTTGGAGTTAACATTATATGATTTTGATGGATTTATTGGTGAGTTTTGTCTTTGTTTTATTATACTAATTTATATTCGATCAGAGTACAAATTTCAATCTGATTTGCTCCTCAAAGCACATACATAATCATTGAGTAAACCAAGTTAGATTGATCTTTGAATAGGATGACGAGTGGATCTATTGCCAACGGTAAACATAAAAATTTCGACCAATAAAAAGGCCATAATGGGACAGCTTGAATAATGATCACTGGATTCACTGCACTTTGAGGTCACTAACCAAGCATCCCATGAATTTTTGATTCTTAACAAACTTGTCATGAAGTTTTACTATTTAACATAATGGTCCCTCTAGGTTTCTCCATCTTCGTCCTAATTTTTTTTTTCCACCTGACTTTTCCATATATCTACGTGCCAACTTAAGTTGGAAAACCTAGACTATAATTAGCCGAATTTGTAAATAAGAACTCCCACTTACATGGTCAATCTATTGTAAACAAGAACCAACTGAAAACAATCTTGTTATTCAGCGCAGTTTTAATCTGCATTATTCAATCATTACAGTTCTATACTCTTTGTGCATTTCGATAGTTGATAGTTGGTACTTGGTAAGACAGTCCATATAACATTTTCATAGTCAATACCGCCAAATTTAGAGGTGAATATGGTTTGACTCGGTCCATTACGGAATCGAAACAAAACCAAAACAGACTAAACGGAGGAACATAATTGAATTAAAAGTACATTTGATTTTATTCGGTTCGATTTAGTTAGATTGTTTTTACTTTATTTATAAACATTCATTATGGACAGGCAATATTGGGTGTGTTAGGCATGTTTTACACGCAAAGTCACCCACCACAACTAAGCCGGTGAATTTAAATATGACCACAATCGCCCAAATATCAAATATTGGGTGAGTTGGTTGGGTTGATGCAGTTTGAGGGTGAGTTGGGTCGATAAGTACATAATTTCAACATTTGTCTTCGAGTTGGAATAAACAACAACTAAGGAAATATTTTTATAAAAAATTCTGAAGAAATCAACCTATGGATGCTACCAATTAGTATTAGAAGATCAATTTTTAGCCGGACATAAAACTTATAGATAATGAAAACACGAAAAAAAATTGAGTTCAATTGAGAGTTTTTGAAATTTATTTGTAAAATATATGTGGGTGGTGGGTTTGATAGGTTGACCCACACCCACCCATATTTTGGTCGGTTGACCTGGGCTTAGAAGCTAACAGGCTTTGTCTATTACACCCACTAACATCATGGCGGGTTGAATTTTATCGGGTGGATATGGGTGGGTTCGACAGAAGAGGTGACTCATCCAAAGTTCATTCCTAGAACTAATGAAATAGAAAGTAAATCTCATTATACATTCAAGTGAGTCGAATTCGATCCAAATATCGTTTTTGATTTGGTGTGGACTGTATCATAACTGATCGTTAATCGAAATGATAGTTTCCACTTACTATTCCAATCTTGACAGTAGGGCTGGGAAAATTAATAGACCAGACCGTTTGAAAACTCGTGGACCAAACCAGACTGCATAGTTTGGTATGGACCGTATACCGTGAAGAATGGCCTGGTCTGGTCCATGGTCTGTGTTATATGAAGTTTTGAACTCTTGGTCTGGTCTGGTCTAGACCGCGGTTTACCGGACCAAACCGTGAATCTATAGCCGACTTCCCAATACATGTTAGTATCCCACTCGACCACTCTCCCAAATACTGGCAGACCCAGGATTCTTTGATAGGTGTGTCGGCAAACAAAAAATAATTAATAAATTAAATGTATTAAATAGAAAGTACAATAAAATATTAATTCATTAAGGTCGTAATTTATTATTTTTTACAGTGACACACGACAACTTTTCATATTCAGAAAGGTTTGTAAAATATATTTGTCGCTTATGGTGTTATCATACTTTTTTCGACGTACAAAAGTAAAAATTCATTCATAAAACTGATTTTGAAGTTCGCTCTTGATTAACTCCATAACATAAAATGGAAAGCAGGAACGTTGGCGACAGGCGTTAACGTAAAAGTTTGAAAGAGGATGAGGTTCCACCGGCAGGTGCTAGCAATTAGAGAGTGGAGCAGAGGACAGAGAACTGTGAACCATGGGTTGTGGATTTTTTCCTCTTGACATTTTCACTAAAAATTAAAATAAATAATATATATTTGTGTATTTTGGTACCTATTGCTATATGACATCAAAATCAATATAGTGTATTAAAGGTGTGTCGATTGCAATTATATGAGGTATGTCAGAAATCCCGAATTCAAGTTTTTTGTACCAACGAAACATGGATCTCTCACAAAATTTTCGAGCCAACCTTGCTAATGCATGGGTCTGCCCCTGCTCCCAAATCCCCCAACAAGACTCAAGTCTCAATTTTAATTTTGAGAATCTCATCCCCTCCTTCACTGACAACCACATTTCACTAGAGAATAGAGACGATCGTGTCTCTATATGACATTATGTTAATGTTTGTGATGTTATGGTGCGAGTTGGGATTTTTGACTTTGTATCTTTGTTATTTACTAAGATTTAGGGAATCAAAATTATTCATGCATGTTGGGTTTTATGTTTTAAGGCAAAAAGTAATTTTTTCTCGGTTATTGGTTTAATTTTTAATGTGGTTGACTTAACAAAGTGTTCATTTTTTGTTCAATGTGGTCTGTCTAGACTAGACCGTACCGGATCAGACCACACATGCATGGTCTGGCCTGGACCGTATAATATGCGGTCTGGTCTCTGGTCTATACTTTAGTCTCTCGGTCTGAACTGCAAATCGTCTATATGGTCTGGTCTGAACTAGACCGCACCGTTTCTCAGTCCTACTTGATGACAATGTATTGAATGGTGTGACACGTTAGACATTCCAAACTTCAAAGGCAAAGTTTGTTACAAATCAAAATTGGACAACCAATTTGTGAATGACACTAAACTTTGGTGAGCGTTAAGGCATCAACCCAAAATAAGAAGAAAGAAGAGAAAAAGGGCAAATACAACAGGGGTCGAGAAAGGCAACTGCATTCCTTCCTTCCTCCCGAGTGAGCCACATCAAACCGCGCTGTCGTCGTGCTGGAGTCCTGTAAAAGCCTCTGTAAACCAACCATTCCTTTTTCTTCTCTCTTTTCCCAATTTCCTTTCGAAATTATTTTCCCTTCTTCTATAAAAGCCACTCCAGTAATTCTACTGTATCCTTCTCTTTCGTTTTAATTGTCTGCTCTCCATTCATTCGCACACGGCTCTGTCTTCGCTGCCAGACACGGCAAACAACGACGACTCTCCTCCACCTCACAGTCACAACTCTGTCTCGTCTCTCCCCGTTTATATATACTTTTCTTCATTTCCATCTCTCTGTTATCTTTTCACTGTCCAAAAGAAAGGAGCTGAGCAAAAACAGAGAAAGCATCCCCGACTTCAGCTGTTTCAGTCTCTAATGGAGGATCGCAAGGAGGTAGCTACTTTTCCCCCCACCCTCTCTATCTCTCTTTTGTTTGGTTCTTGAGAAAATGGAGGAAAGTTCGGATTTTGATTACTGGGTCTGTTCATTTCGTTTGGATTGTCTTCTGGGTAGAGCTTACTTTCTCTCAAACCAGTAAAGTAGCTAGCTCGAGTTGGGGTTATAAAAAAAGGAGATGTTAAATGGTTTAGATTTTCTTTCCCTCTTGTTTGGTTTCTGAGAAAACATGAACAAAAGTTGGGGAATTTGATTCCTGGGTTTATTGATGTCGCTGGTTTTGCGTTCTGGGTCCCCCTTTTCACTTTCCTCTCAGCATTCAAGCAGCCTGGAGGAGAAGCCCTCGATGATTAGCCATGGCTGCTTTTGGCCATTCTTTTGCTTACATATTCGTACCTTTCTTTTCTGCATTTCGCTTTCTAAATCACCAGCAAAACATTGGATGCTATCCCCTTTTTTGCTAGTTTTACTGTGTTATGTTCTTCATTGTTGTGTTCTTCATCAGAATAGCCTGGAAGAGGTTAAACTATTTAATTAATAGTTTCGACACTAGCGAAACATTCGAAACAATTCCAATGTTTTTGGCTTTCTTAGGAGCGGTTGCCTGCACAAATTTGAGAAACAGTCCAATTCACATAGGCCAGATTTCTATAATTCCCAATTTTGTTTTTATTTGTAGATAATGATAGAAATGAAAGCTTAAAAGACTTTTCTCCAGCTGTTGAAATTTCTTCTTTTGATAATACAGCTGTTGGAAATTTCAACTATATATTTGCCTCCCCTCCTTTTGTCATTCCATTCCCATCCCCCAAATTTTAGTATCTAGGTTGAATTCTTCCTGTCCACTTGTTAATTTCTGGTTTCCTATGACTTTAGATTTGTTTTGGGGAAGTCCATTAAGTGGAGTCCTAGATTTTGGGCTAATATCTATCTACCTTGGAACAAGGCCAAAATGAACAACAATAAATGAGATTTGAGATCTTCTGAATTGTTAACTTCTTCACTTTTTTGCTAAATTAAGTGTTGCATTACATCTCCATAGAAAAACCTTTGTTAGCTTTAAGCTGTACTCATTTTAAACAGTCCATGCTGATCAAACATTTGTTATTTGGCAGAGGAATGCACCATGGCTATCAGTGCCACAGTTTGGGGACTGGGATCAGAAGGGTCCATTGCCAGACTACTCCATGGATTTCTCGAAGATCAGGGAAATGAGGAAACAGAACAAAACCAGGGCCAGCCTGGGAAATGAGGAAGAACTCATCAACCCGACAGCAAACCTGCCAAAAGTTAGCCACAACAACGACAATCAACCACAGCAATACCATCACACCAACCACCAACAACACTCCCCCACTGTAAGACTTCTTCTTTCCATTCTTGTTCTGCGTTGATAAGGCCTTAGTTTCTTGAAAGAAAAATATGACATGAGACTTCAATTTCGTCTACTTGTTATCTTACATGTTAATGGAAACCTTAAGTGAAAAACTCATGTTAGTCAGGTGATGTTAACACCTCTATCAAATTGGGTGCACCATATTTGTCACTGACTGTCAAGTTGTGCCTTACTGTGCTTATTAAACCATAGATAATAACAATGTCAGTATGTGATCTAAATGGTACAGATATAATTGTGGACAGAGAGTAGTTGAAGGAATTTAATTAGGGGGGCCAACAAGTAATAAAAGGATATCAATGCTCCTATGGAATTGCAGATGTGGTGTGCCATGTGGGGAGGGTTTGATGGGGCCATGAGTAGTTGAAAATGAGAAAGCTTTGGTTTATTATTATTTTTGGGTAAGAGAGAAGCTTAGGTATTATTAATTCCTTTGGGAGTGAATGTACTTTGTTTAGAATACTGATTCTTCGAGGTGGGATCATGGTAGGAAATCTTGGGTTTCTTGCTTTGTTCTTAGCAGCTAACAACAAAGCTATTATTATATAATAAACATATATGTGCAAGAGAAGTCTCAAATTTGCCATTTCCTAATAAGACTTTGACATTAACAGCCAGAGTATGGTATAGAATATATGTGAGTTGGTATAGAATTCCTCATCAACTGCTGTCATTCTGTGGCTACAGCATTCTGAAAATGAGTCATGAGTCATGCCATTCTTCACTTTCAACTTCATGTGGTTCTTGTGGGAACGATATGAGATCCATTCTACTCGCCCCGAAAAGAATTGTAAAACAGAACAGAGTATAAACATTGTGTTTGGAACTCTTTTAATAATTCGATTTGTTGGAAAAGTGCTGGTTCTTGGCTGTTCTTCTAAGTTAGACCCTTTCTTATGGATTGGGTTGAAGTGATCTGTTTCTGGCTCAAATTCTATCTTCTGTATTGGTGGCCTCATACTCACAAGTAAGAAAGGGTGTCCTTGGAGGCTAGTTGTCTGTCAAGAAACCTTACCCTATCGCAGGTCCACATGCCATGCAATATGTGGGGCAGTCATTAACTATATAGGGATGAACCAAATCAATTATTCTTTTTGTTTCATTTCCTTGTACACGATGGAGAAATCTGTGCACTGTCTGGTAAAGTGGTGTGCAGAAATGCACGACTGACAGTTAACTTCTGCATGTAGACAGAAGAGAGTTTAATGAACTATTACTCTTGATAGAGTATTGAGCTACTTGCTTGCTGGTGGTCTTTAACTCCTGTAATGAACATGTTTGTGAACAACAGGCAAGGAGGAGCTTCTTCAGTTACTTCAACTGCTGTGTGAAAGCTTGAGAAAGAAAGGCGGCGGCCGCAGCGCGGCGGGGGAAGGAATGGTGGGTTTATCATGGATCCTAGAGTGAATATTTTGTGTTGGTAGATGTTATTTCGAAGGATCTTTTTGATGTTTGTTTCCCATCTGTATGACCTTAGTATTATTCTCATCATGTAGCACTTCTTCCTTGATCTTTTATCAATCCAAATTGTTTCCTCGTCCAGACCGATTGCTTTATTCATAATCCAAACAAGGGATGGTAATAAACGCTACATTGTGTGTGCAAGCATTATGTAGGTAGGGGTTTTAGGAAAACCAACCTTACGTTCTTTTGCACATCCTCGACAAGTTCATCAAAGGTCATTGGAGCAACATAAAAAGGTCCATCATGTTACACTAAAACTGCTCTAAAATTGGTGAAAGAAGTTGCTCTAAAATTGTCATAGTCGTTCTTGCCGTTGTTATCCGCCTGTCAGTCTGGACGGAGTTTGGTGGGTAAGGCGAAGAGGATTTGGAGAGAGCGGTTTGGTTGGTACTTGGTAAAGAGGGATGGAAGGTATTTGGGATACTTAGATTTTTTTAATAAATGGCTAAAAATGAAATCTGAGTTAGCAGTCTCTTTCCCCGATCAAATCTAATTAATGTGGTTAAAAAGAATATTTCGTTAGTGATAGAAAATTGGATGAAAATAGGATGGGTGTACATTTTATTTGTACTTTAATGATATCCTTCCTCCAATTTTGAAAGTTCAGTGGTACATGAGGCATTTCTCCGCTAGAAATTGACAAGGATCAGGTGGGATGGGATTAGGTGCTAACCCAGGGGTTAGCACCGTGATAACTAGCAAAAATCACTACGGATTATTATAAAATCAATACAACATTTAAGCTAAATCACTACTAATTCAAACTAGTAGTAGTTTTTCCCTTAGTTAGTACGGTGCTAACTATTGTACAATTAGCACCGTAACCCCTCCCGGATCAGGTTATACACATAAATCTAGAAGTGATGACACACATAAGCCATATGCATATTGCTACTACACGAGCAAAATTTTCTTGCTGCAATATCAAAATAAAACTTCATTTTGCACAATCAACATATTTCATAAGATTGTATGATAAAATAAATAAAATTACAACCCAAATATTAACGGTATGGTTTTGAACTAGGTACAATATACATGGATGACCTAGTACGAGAAACAAGTAGTCTCCTTTGAATATTGAAATAATCACACCAAGATAATATCAATAAGAATAAGAAGAGAAAAATTGATGTACCTTAAACTATGAATTTTTCTTATCGAATATAGCGTTTCGTGCCGATGACTTGTTATAAAAATGGTAGAAATGGAGAAAAAAACAAGAACAAAAGTAGAGAGGGAAAAGACACAAGAGAATAGGAGTGAAGAGTTCTACTTATTCATGTGTATTGTTGGTACAATGTTTGCTCTATTTAAATGCACCAACCTATACAACATACAACTCTATCATCAATGTACATAATGATCAGTAATAAGCAATTAAGCTCAAATTCAAATGTGAGAAGAGGGGTTACATGTAACACCCATTTATGCAGTAATGTGTGCAATCTTATGTGGTCATCCACATAATAAATATTTTCATAACATATTCATAATATTTCAACTAATAGTCTAATACTTAAGGTGACAAGGTCAACAACACGCACACTTCAATTATAGTACAATACGTCAACTAACACTTAAAAATCTAAAAAAATTCTTCCCATAGGGAGCGGTTATGGTGATTACTATGGAGTCGAAATCATCATGGTTATTAAGGCCAAATGGGGTATGAAAAATAAATTTATTAATTACATTTTTTACTAAATTACATTTTAGGAGTCTAAAACAATATATTAATTACAATTTTCTCTATCTCTTTTTCTCACTCTGCAATCTCCAACCATATTCTCTTGCTGCTTTTTCTCAATCTTTTTTTTGGTCTTCGTTCAGTCGAAATAATATCACTGCAAAAATAAACAAGAAAGCAATACCAACCCATTAGACAACCACTATCACTTTGAAAAACACCAATACCATTGCAGAAATAAATCAATACAATTATGAAAACAATACCATTACACTAAAACGACCAATCTATACAATCTATACCATTGCAAGAGTCAAACCAATACCAAAGTCAACGAATACCACTACTATTGTGAAATCAAAACAATACCATTGCAGAAATAGTAAAATTTAGGGTTATGTCGCAATTTCTCGTCTGGGAGAGAGGGAGATGGATGAGTTTTAGGGTTAGGAGAGGTGAAAGAGATAGTAAAGTTTAAATATAGGTAATAATCCAGTGCTAGTATTTTTATTCCAAAATTATTATTAATCAAATCATGACCCTTGTTAAAAAAAAAGAGAAATAGAGCTAATTAAGAGTTTAGATCTAGGTTGCTACTTGGTTACTAAAAAAACTAGTATCCCCCTCTCTCTCACTACTCATTCCCTTTCCATAAGAAGGATTCATAATCATGAGTTATTCGGATTATGAGAAAGTTAGGATTCACGTAATGAGTGTAACTTACAAGTAGAGGACCCTACAAGATGTCAACAATGTCATATCATGTAATCTAATATTCTATCACGCAAAAACTATCTTATTTATGTAAATCTTCCATCTTTCACTCATACTAATATCCTATCAAGCAAAAACTACATGATTCATCCAGTAACCGTTAATAAATGACCAACACATAAATTATATTGCTAAGGTCTTACCATATACAGTGTTTTTGGTTCATCTAGATTTAGCGGAACAATAGAATTTTTCGTGACTTGGAAGCTTCACACTCTAAGATTTGCAGTAAGATTGTTCAAATGATTGCAGACTTTTGGACTTATCTCTCATAACTATTTTCAGCAGTGGATGAGGATTTGGACAGACTGAGTATATATCTGTAATTGTTATGTGTGAGTGTGTTTTTTTTGTTGCTTCTTTTGGACTTATCTCTGATAACACTTTCATGTTTTTCTTTTTTGGTAATAAAATTGAGTCTCATCATTCATAAAAAAATAGTTCTACAAAATTACCATTAAGAAATTTGAAACCTAATGAAAATAGTAATATATAGTAGATAAATAGAAATCAAGCAAATATCTTACTTACTCCCCGAGGGGCGGGTAAAAGTGGAAGGGGTCAGCATGGAATACCATTTTCTATTATCAGAAATTCAAAAAGATCTATTTTCATATATATGCTTTGCACTCGCACTAAACAAACAATACTGTTATAAAAAAAACATAAAGAAGTGAGAAGAGGCTATGAGCGACAAACAATAAAACAATAACAAAAATTAATATTTACCATGTCAGAAGTTCTTGGAGGGGTGATAAATTTATAGTTGAATGACCCTCTACATGCAAAATATCGTTGCTAATAATGGTGGATATAAGCTGGATTGAAAACCAATAAAGAATCAATTTGTGGAATTTTTCAGGTTGTAGACCTTACCCTATCTCCTGATTCTTTGATAAAAACAACTATAGAACACTTCTTCAAGTGGGGTTTTAACTCTTAAATTACCCCTTTTGGCATTTAGTAAGTAGTCGACATGCTATCTTATATTGTTTGAAACTCAAAACGGCTATATTTTCATATATATGTTTAGCATTCCCACTAATAAAAAAGTGATGAGAGACAATGAGTGACAAAAAATAAGACAATAAAAAATAATAGTATTTCCTATTTTGTAAGTTTATAACTGAATGTCCTCTCACTTTGAATAACCATTAGCAAATGATCTCACACACACGTTATTTTCACAATACCAGAATAGAAATCTCACTTCCATGTTGCTCTCGAACGGGGAGTTATAGTTTTCGCGCAACAGTTCTGCAAAATCACTTTTAATAAATTAGAAACCTAACGAAAATAGTAATTTATAGTATAGAAACACAAACCACTAGAGCATGCACATCAAACTATCATATTGAATTGCCATGTGACAGGATAATGAAAATGCAATTACATCTTTAATTGTATGGATGTATGTTTTAATTGTATTTGTGCAAGTTATCACAAAATGCAATTCTATTTGAAATTTCATTCTCGCTTTTATTTAGTTTTTTCTTTTTTTTATGTTTACATGTGATAAAAAATAAAACAAAATATATTTTATCAGAAAAATAATTTAGGTCCACTTCAACAATTGCAAGTTAATTGCATTGATGTAAGTGAAAGAAATTAATAAGTGTTGGATTGCAAAAAAGTTGAGTTGGCAAGAAAGAGCACAAATACAATTGCAATGACATGGATGCCCTTAAATGGGGAAATAATATTATAATTAGTATTGCATTCATGATTATGTGAACGATAAAGTGTTTTTTTGTTTACAGTTAAGGGAAATTCAACATGATTATAATTTCTTCTCGTAAGGCTTAGTTACGGTTACTTGGGCTTATTTAAAAAATTGATTGACCATCTGATTCTATTCCGAAAATTCATTTGTATTGGTAGTGTCAATAATAAAAATTATAATTATTCTTCGTTTACTTTATTGAGGGGTGAGATATAGTGACAACGCTTTTTAGGGTTGTCATTTTCACAACTCACTCTATCCACTTGGATATGTTCTTTTTCATATATATATTTTTAAATAGATGGATGAGATTGAGTGAAATGTATTTTTGGATGAAAAATATGACCACGTGGAATTACTACACCTATTAAATGGTATGTCTGCCACGATTCTCAAACTTTAGTGGTACCGGAGGTATTTTACCCTATTGTTTTGTTTTCCCTGCTAGTACTCACACATTTCTATTAATATGAACAAAAGGAGAACAACGGATATAAGGTGGTTGCTTCTTGTTTCGGCTTCATCAACCAATCCACTGGTGTTGGCTGTGAAGTTGAGCGTGATTTTCTAGAGCAGAAGGGTTCCCTCACCCTAGGGCTATCTCATCAATACGATGAGTCGACAAAGTTTAAGCTTCGAGTGAACCACAGAGGGGAGGCGAACGTTGTGTTGTTGCACAAATGGCAACTTAACGCCGTTCTGAGGATAGCTGCTGAGATCGACCTCCGCAGAGACAAAGAAACAAAGTCAGGCTTCTCCTTTGTTTTCGGCTCGTGAGTTTTGGAGCCAGCTAATGATATTGGAGTGACAATTATGTTGATGTGTGAGACTATGATTTTGCTACTATGAGTCCTCATTAAGCTTTGCTATGGGATAGTTGGATGTTAGTGACATGTTGTAACTGTTTGTTAGGTTGTAGTTATGGCTTGAATTGGTATTTTGGACATGGGATGTAAAGGGTAAACTTTAGCGAATTACAAGTAGTTTCGGCAATATGACTTAATCAGGATTAGCTTTTTGTTGTTCCAGTTCTGATTATATATTCCTGCAAATTAGCCTTGGATCTATGTGGTACTGTATCTTTCTTTTCAACCCCTCTGCAACCCTAGAATTTCTAAATCTGTTTTTCTCGGTGTTGAATTTCATCAACGAACTTCACCCTATAAAAACAATAATTCTTGTCAATACTATTGCCTTAATTCTAAGCTTAAGCACATGTCCGCCCTAGTCTTCCAACTTCTTCATTTAGCAAAGGAAGTCTTTCCATGTCTTGGAGGAGGATGTTAATGGTTGGGAGGTTTTAGCAAACTGTTGGTGCTGCTGGCAGCAAAGTCTTGGTGTCTACTCGGTCCAGGAAAGTGCTATCCTATGTCTTGGAAGTCTTGCCATTAGATGAGTCTTGAAATTTTGATACTAAAGAAGGCCCTTCATGGAAAAGTCCCACAGAATCCGGTTGTTGAAAAAACTGGGAAAGAGAGATTAGCAACTAATACCCGCGGCATAAGTTGCAGGGGCATGATCACTTGATGGTGAGCACGGGTGATGACATATTGGGGTCCCTTTATTGGCCACAGGTTCGGGTTTGAACAACACTGGAAGTCTTCCAACAAGAGTTTGTATGTTGAGTTCTACATGTTAGAGGATAACAAAAGATGTGTGGGGATGTGGGAGAAGAAGAGAGAAGAATAGGCAAGGCTGTGGCAGTAAACAGTTCATCTTGTAAGAAATATAAAGTTCCAGATTGTGAAAGCAAATTTCTAGAGACATGCATTGGAACAAAACCAACAGCCAATAGTTTAATGCTTTACCAAAACATGCAGTTATTGTAGCATCAACAGTACACAAATATACTACAGGCAGATAACTGAAGTAGAACATCTTCTTCTTCTTCTTCTTTTTCTTCTTCTTCCATCCATCTCGTCAACTCTTCTCACCTCAACCGCCTTCCTCCTGCCGCCACTTCTTCGTTGTTTGTTTTATTTGGATTTTAAAACTTTCTTATAAGATAAAAGTAAAGTATTAAAAAGTAGTCTTCTAAAATTAATGGGTACTGATTTTTGGAAGTGGAGTAACTGGCTATGGTGAACCACGTTAAAAATATTGTGTCCCTTCTCCTTTCTTCCTGCATCTCTTTATTTTTCTTAGCGTGCTTTGATTTTGTTTGTGTTTTTGGAAAAACCAAAGGCTTGTGTCTCTAATTCAGAAGTCGCTCAAAGTAGAAGACTTCTGCTACCAGGCAAAGTCTGATTTCTTTCTTTTGATTTTGCTAGAAAGAAAAATCTTGTTATGTCATTTTTAAGTTTTGTTTTGGGCCAACTTTCTTTTATTTCTTTTGACCCATAGATTTTTTGTTTCTAAACCAGAAGCAAAGAAGACGAAATCTCTTTTATCTTCGTCTTCTTCCTTTCAAAACCATTTCCCCCTCTTCTCTCTTATTCTGAAAAGCCTAATTTCCTTCAAAAATAATTGACAATTGGAATCAGAGCTTGTCGTTCTCCTCTACTTACTCTTCATCCATCTTCTTACTCTCATTTTAGTCTTTTGTCTACCATAGTTTTTGCTAATATCTTTATTGAAACCCTTTTCTAGATCCTATTTCTTCCAACTCCCATCATCACACCTTGTTCTTTATTGATTGTCACATTCTTCCGACCTATCATGACTCTATTCATGATCTTGTGGAATTAAGCCTTGATATTCGTAACTTAGGATAAGATTTCCTTCTAGATAATCATTTTCCCTCTATCATTTGTCCTGAGGCTATTCAATTCTTTTTCTTATTTTCGTTCTACTGGTCTTCACACCCTCTCTTTCACCTCCATTGTTTTTCGTCACATGTTTACCATTCATGTGGAAGATTTCCGACGCCTTTCGAATATCCCTGGCTTAGGATAAACTCTAGCAGATGCCTCCAAGTTAAGCCTGTATAATTTTAATATCCCTGAAGAGTTTCATTCCCTTCCTGATAAGTTTCCAGCCCTCATTCAAACTCTTCCTATCATTGCTGCTCTGATGCCTTTGCTTCAAGTTTTTAATTTTTTACATCAACCATATCTTTTTGTTGCCCTCCAACTTCCTCAACTTCATCCTTTCTTTAGACCTCTTGGTGCTCTCTCACGTTGTGCATCAGGTGCCTCTTGACTCTTCCATATGGTCTTGAATCCCTCCTCCCTTTCGGTGACGTCCAATTAATTGCTCTTCTTACTTTTGGGCCACTCATCACCACCCTATTGGCTCATCTTCCTAGAAATCACCTTATTCCGCACTACTCCTTCCATGTTCCCTACTGGTGATGATATCATGGATTCTTTGGAGATTGCAATCAAAGGGGGAGGACGATGATGTGCTCTGGATCAGTAGCGATAACAATTCAAATGATGAGTCTGATGACGGCTCAGACCACGGTCCTAAACTTGACCTCTTCGTGGCTTCTCTTCAAGCGATTTATGGAGCTGCCTCGGCAGACGAAGCTGCCTATCATACGAGGAGATGTGAATCTCTATTTTTGTTATTTTGCTTAAGGGGATCTTTGAGTGTTTCTTTTTGTTGACTGAAAATTCTTGGGTTGTGTTGTTCCCCTAACTTGTTCTTTGCAAACAACACTTATAGTTTGTTTTTCCTTTTTCTTTGTACTATTTACTTGAATATCAAATTTTGGCAATTTGTTTTGATTTGGTTAACTAGCTGTTGTGTGGAAAGATATAATGTGTTTCTTTTGTAGGCAATCGACAATCCCTCATTTAAAAGGAGATTGTTGGAAGGTTTCCAAATCAAAATTGCTTAATTTCAGCTAAAGGTTACAAATCAAGAAGTTCCCAAATCATTCAAATCACCATCGACATGGACCTACCATTTTGGGGACGAATTTAAAAGCAACGGTCAATTCAGTGGCTCTATTTAAAGGCTCTTCCTTTTTTTTTGGTCGTAAATAGCTTTTTAATTGGGTTTTAGTTTTTTAGTTCGTTTTATTTGGATTTTACATCTTTCTTGTTTGATAGAAGAAAATCAATAACAGAGTCTCATAGAACCGAGGGTACTGATTCTGTGACGTGGAGTAACCAGCTTTCGTGAATCACGTTAAAAATCTTGTGTGCCTTCTCCTGCCTGCATCTCTATACTTTCCTTATCGTGCTATTTGTTTGTATTTCCGGCAAACCCAGAGACTTGTGTCACTAGCTAAGTCAGAAGTCACTTAAAGCAGAAGAGTTATGTTACCCGGGCAATTATTACAAAGGTCAATTACAAAGCCTTCTATCAAATACTCATTGTACTAGTTGTTACCGGTTTTCATAACTAGCTAGTATATATATATGAGTGATTCTATTGTACATTGTGTAAAATTGAGGGTATGACATACCTTGAGTAAAAAATTATATCTAGACCCTGAATTGACCTAAATTTGGCATATTGTATTATTCCTAAACCCATAAAGATTAAAATTTAGGTCTTAATTCTAAAAATCCCATACACTAAGATCAATTTAATTATAAACAAAAATAGACGGTTATGATTCGTCAAAATATATGCAACAAATTACATGCACAATCTTAGGGGTTAGGCTCTATGATTTAGAGAACTAAGAACTAAGGTTCACTCATCAAGGGTTAGGGTATAGTATCATGCCCAAAATTAAGATTAATTTGAGATCTTGATATCAGTTTCTTACTCAAGGTATGTCGTGCCCTAAATTTTACCCAACATACGATAGAAACCAATATATATATAACAGGGACTTACATTTGAAGCTGGATCAAACCTGAGTTTTGAAGTAGGGGAATGATAACTTATGAGTTGTTTGCTTGATGGATTTTAAAAAGGAAAGTTTTGGACAAATCTTGTGTTTTATGAAACCATGGATTTATAATGGAATTGGTTCATTATGGATTTGAACCAAACCAGTGTTTGCTTGTTGGATTTTATGGTGGATTTTGCTGGATTAGATTTGTGAGTACGAAACCAATTGACCTTATTACTCCTTTTATTTTTTAACTAACCCCATGATAGGAATGACAACGGGTCGGGTCGAGGGCGGATAGTGCATATCCGTTACCCTAACCAAAGTAGTTCGTATTTTATCCGTACCCATACCCACATAAGAAATGGATAGAAAATCCAAACCATGCCCATACTCGTTCGGGTTTTGGGTATCCACGGTTACCCAAAGTAGTTTGTGTTTTACCAGTACTCATACTCACATTCGTAAGACGAAAAGTACAGGAATAATTCACTATAATGAAGAAAATTAGTAAAACAACACAATTTCATAAAAATAGTATATTTATATGCTAAGTATAAAATAAATTAGATAAAAAAATTAATATGTATAGACAAAATACATATGCATGTGTATAATCGGTCGGGTTCGAGTTAGATAGTAAGAAAATTATGGCCACCCATTACCCGGAATATTCGGATTCGGATTTTACCCGTACCTACTAAAAGTCCTTCGGATTCGAGTGTTACCCTAACCAATTAAATCGAATTCGGACGAATATTCTCGTACCTTCCCATGACAAACATAATCAGCTCACCTACTGCCTGCGCCTGATTCTTGCTCATTCTAATTTCACCAATCACGATAACAAAGGTTAATCAACTATAATGTTTAGAGGGTTCTATGGCCCTTTAGATAACGCCGTTTTTGCTAAACTCTGTTTCGTGGGGTTTCCTTCTAATTGTCATCACGTCTCGATTCATCATAATACCGTACAACCTTCCTTTCCCACAATGTACATCGACACTGGGGCAATGTCAATGGTGAATAGTGGCGCCGAAATGGTAGGATCTGGTGATTCTCGCTCTATCTTTCTCAATTGAGATCGGACCCAAGAACTACTTTTCTTGCTTCGTGTTTTGATATTCGATTTTGGAGAAAAAGAAGTTAAGGATTAAACAGAAAATTGAGAATTAAAAATAGATGGGTATAAGCTAATAAATACCATCATCCCACAATTTGAACCCTCCATGTCCATGGATCCCACAAATTTTGCACCACCAATACTTTCAAACAAACAATGAATTCTTACCAAGTTCACGATACTTAAGATTTGCTACCTAAATCCATCGAACAAACACACCCTTAGTTCTTGCGATTTTTAAATATTTGCTCAATATGTAAATATACATATATTGTAATCTCATATTAAATACTGAAGATTGGGGGTGGAAATCTAGTTTGATAAACCCAAACCAAATGAAACCGAGAAATCAACATGTCAAAACCAAAACAAAGATACTCTATGATTTGGAATTTGGTTGAAATTTGATCGATACTCAGTCTTCCCAAATACCGAACAACCGAATCGAAAATTTGAGTTGCCCATTATTATAAACCAAGTAGTGTCAATAACTCGAGTTGTTGAGAGAAGTCTATATATGGTACATGTACTTAACCACTTTTTTTCATGCCTCATCAAACAAAAATCAACAATTCTTGGAGTTGAAGTTTGCACACGCCCACCAATAGCATATGCTTTAAGACAATGGTTAATATTAGCGATCGTGAAGATTTGAACACTTAACCTGAATGGGTCGTTTTGATGCATAATTTTGGTTCTATGATATTTCGAATGAAAATCCTGCATTATTTTGATATGTAGCATTTCATGTAATATTTCAGTTTGAGATGTAATAGTTGGTCTAATTGTATTCAAATATACATGCTTAATGAGTTTTCATATTTTACTAATTCATATTGATTGCACTATTAGTCGAACCATGCCATTGACTAAACCGGATTGATATACTTGCATAGAAGTAGAACCAATCTCACGTGTCCATTCCCGCCATCAATCTTATATCTCTCCTTCCTCCACCGATACAGTGGCCGAGCTCAAGGAGCCATGGACGAACTCAGCTGCCCTCCGACTTCATTTTCGGACATGAACGCCGCTAGCTCCTGGAGTGAGGCCTTTATCCCCGGCCGCTTCTATGTTACCCCTCTCAACGCCGAAAATTCCCGTTGCTCGCCCGGAATCGTCGGAAAAAAAGGTTTCGATTTGGGGAAGGAAGGAAAGCCCTAATGAGAGCCATGCGATCGCCGGTTGGAGGACAGATGACATCATGCAACCTTCTAATATCTGGTAATTGTTATTCCCATTTAGCATGTCCTCTAATCTTCCCCTAATTTTAGCTTTTGGGCATTGTTAATTGGCTGTTCATCACATGATTAGGCAGCCGCGAGAATCTATGGATTTTTTCCTAGGTTTCCACACGATGATAATAAAATATCCAGTAATGGTCGCCCACTCAGCATTTCATATCAAATCTTCTGAATTATCTTCCTTGAGGGTCATTTATTAGGGTATCACAATGATGGGCAGTCGTTGACATTTGAACTAGATCTGTTTTACACCACCAATCAATCGATTTTCAGTCTTTCATTCTGCATTGAGAACCCAGGGTTTTGCTTCGCTACAAAATGACTCAAGTGCTTCTGATCCTTATTGCTAAACAGGTCTTTGGCAAAGTAACCAACTTGGCATCGGTGGAGATTGTACTGTTGTGGAACTTCAATGGGGAGCTAGAGAAGCTGAAGGACCCGGTCTCCACTATCCAGGCCGTGCTCCTTGACGCCGAGGAGAAGCAGGTCCACAGCAACCAAGTCAAAGATTGGCTCGAGAAGCTGTCTGAGGCGATGTAGGATGCTGATGATCTGCTTGATGATGTCTCCATCGAGGCTGCACGAGCAAAACATGCTGCAGATGATGATGGCAGGAGAAGAACATGGGCAAGTTGTTGGAGTGTGGTAAGATTTCTGGTCTCCTCCCTTCCGAAGCAATTGCTTCATACCCTTAAGATGGCTCGTGATCTTAAGGCTATTCGGGAAAAGCTCGATATGACATCGAAAGATAAGGATAATTTCAAGTTGGAAGTTCGTACCAAGCAAGCTCTTGTTTTGTGTCGGGAGACGGATTCTTGTCCTCCCACAATTGTTATTGGGAGAGAAGTTGACAAAAGGAGAATCATTCAGCTGCTACTAATCCCAATTGTGAGGAGATCAGTTTTGTTGTCCCTATTGTTGGAATAGGCGGATTAGGGAAGACCACGCTCACTCAGCTCGTTTATTGCGATGATCAAGTGAAGGCACAATTTGAGATCAGAGTGTAGGTGTATGTTTCACAGAAGTTCGATATAAAAGGGATTCTGGGGAAGATATTGCAATCCATCAGTGGTGAAAGCCAACCAGATCTCGCATTGGATGTTCTGATAGGTAATTCCACAAGGAAATTAGTGGGAGAAGGTTCCTGTTAGCTTTGGATGATGTTTGGGAGGAAAACGTTGAAAGTTGGGAAGCTTTAGGAAAATATTTGAAGGTTGGTGGCTCTGGCAGCAGAGTGTTGGTAACCACTCGGTCAAAAGAAGTGGCCGAGATCAGTTGCAGAATTTTGAAACTGGGAGCAAGAAGTAGTATGATGGTGTCCCCCTATTTCCTGGAAGGCCTATCACTTGATGAGCAGTTTGATTGTGGAAAAGGCCCTTCCTGGAAAAGTCCCACAAAACTTGAATGTAGAAAGAACTGGGAAAGAGGTGCTAAGGAAACGCTGTGGAGTTCCCCTTGCTGTAAGTACAATAGCTGGTCTATTACGTTCCAAACATCCCGAAACTTAATGGTCATTGTTTTCAAATAATGATTTGTTGAGCATTTCTGAAGAAAAGAATCTTACCATGTCAACACTGCGACTCAGTTTCGATCATCTTCCTTCCCATCTGAAACGTTGCTTTACTTTTTGCAAGTTGTTTCCAAAGGGTTGTGAATTGTATGTTCAACCTTTAGTACACCTTTGGATAGCACAAGGATATATCGAATTGGGAGATGAAGGTTCAGAGGAAATGGTGGAGGTCGTTTTTCCATGAGGTGAAGATGGATATGTTGGGCAATATAGAAACTTGCAAGATACATGATTTGGTTCATGATTTATCCTCGTCATTAACAGGAGCAAAAATCCTCGAAATTTCAGATTCAAGTGCTCTGAAGAATATCTCTTCAATAACTCGTCATTTAGCTGTGATGCAGGGAACTAGAGTTGGTGCTGGTTATTTGCGAGAGTCAACCAAGTCGAGAACATTTATGTGTCATACGCCAATAGAAGAATAAAAAAAGATCATCCGCTACTTCAGATTTTTGCGGGTGTTGGTATTATCAGTAGAAAGAAATTTACTGAATTGGCGGAGTCCATTGATTCTGGAAGAAGACTCGTGGCTCCTACGTGGTCATAACAGACAAGATTCTGAACTGCTTGATTGTATTGGTGAGTTGAAGCATTTAAGATTTCTTCGTTTCTCCTGCCAACAAATGACAAAGCTTCCCGATTCGGTTACTAACCTCCTTACTATTCATGTGCTTGACCTCTCATTATGTAGTCACCTCACAGAATTACCTAGAGATATCAGAAAGCTAGTTAATTTGAAGCATCTTTACCTCAATCATTCTCTGAAATGTAATCATATGCCTAAGGGGATTGGGGAATTAACGCCCCTTCAGACACTAAAAAAGTTTGTGGTTGGCACAAGGACCGGTGGAGAGGTTGGGGGGCTGGATGAGTTGAATGGGTTAATTGGTTTACGTGGGGAGCTCACCATTGAAAGCTTGACTAATGCTGTACCTGTGGATCTTTATGTCTTGAAGAAACAGTCATGTCTTCAGTCTTTGATTTTGAAATGGAATGAACGGGACGACAATGGAGACTATTCTTCTACTAATAAAGACGAAGAGATCCTGGAAAAGCTCTGCCCACACCCTAATCTAAAGAAGTTGGAGATACACCATTATGGAGGCTTGAAGCTCTCCAGCTGGTTGTCTTCCATCACGAATTTGGCGGAAATTTCATTAGCAGGTTGCTGGCGATGTGAGTATCTCCCATCATTGCATCAACTCCCAGCTCTGAAGAAGCTCCACATCCTGAATTGTCCTAATCTAAAGGCCATTGATATAGAGAAAGAGGAAGAGGAGTGGCCATGTTTTCCTTGTCTTTCTCACTTGGAAATACTCGACTGCCCAAACTTGACTCGCATGCCTCTCTTTCCAACTGTTGAACAAAAGTTGTCCCTGCAGAGAACCAGCTCACAAGCATTGGTCCGGACAATGAAGAAGGCAGCCCCTGATACAGAGGAACATATGTCCTCTTCTTATTCTTGCCCTCCACTCTCCAAGTTGACACATTTGAAACTCGAGGGGATTGATGACTTGGAATCTCTGCCAGAAGAAGGCATGCACAACCTCACTTCCCTTCAAGAGCTTTTTATTTTCGAATGTCCGAGGCTAGCATCTTTGCCTCAAGCAGTGCAACACCTCCCCTCCTTACAAACATCAAACATTTGGCGATGTCCTCAGTTGTCAACAGAAAGATGCAGTGAGAACGAGGAAGAAGATATCATCAGTTTGGACTTCCAGAAAACCTCCATGGGTTCAGGTATCATTTTGCCTGAAACGGTGCTGCAGCCTGCAACGCATTCATCATCGCATTTTTATTAGTATTTTCTTATCATATGCCAAAACTCCTAACAAAACTTTTTCGGTCACTTCTCTGTGTTGTGTTTTGGGTTACAGCTTATCCATATTGTCCAAAGTGTTCTGGGCAAATTACCAAGAAAGTAATATTGAGGAGGAGGATTCCTGGGCAGCCGCAGCTGGGCATGTTTCCTTAGTAGCTGCTCTCAAATTGGGTACGACTCTAGCTCAACTCGACACCTCTTTGCTCATTTTACAACTTTTTATACGTAGTGTTAAGGACCGAACCTTGAATATGGCTGGAAGAAAGTGTTGATGGCAGGAAAGAATCTGAATAAGCAATGTCGTTTGATTGACTTGAAGACTGAAGGAGAACAAAATGCAGTTGTGTCGTTTTAGTGTCACTTGGTCAATTTTGTTTTAGTATTTATTCTTGATTATTGTTTGAGTCTATCGTGTTAAAGAGCTTACGGCTCGAATAAGAGTCAATTTAGGAAGTGGTTAGTAATGGTAGCTGAAGTCCAGGAGCAATGACGTTAGAGTCTGTTAGGTGTAGCCGAGATCAAAGGCTGGAACCTGTATTTATAGTATTTTCTCATCAGTTCAAAAATTGTCAGTTTGCAGAGATTTGGCTTCACACGTAGATGAGTATAAGTGTTGGAATAGAAGAGGGCAGATCAATTTCTTCTTAACCATTCCTTTACTAGGATGGTTGATTGTTTTAAACAGACAAGGAGGACCTTCTGCTACACTTGAACTGATGTGTGAAAGCTAGAGAAGCCATTATAATTTAAATAATTTCTTATCCATTCATCATTGCATTTTAATTAAATAATTTCTTATCTTGCACAAAGGTTTAAAAAAATATTCCTTGGTTAATTCTTTTGTTTTTTTGAGGGATTCTTTGCTCAATTCTTTGTGTTGGGTTTTGGGTTACAGCTCCTCTATGTTATCCAAACTGTTCCGGGCAAATAACCGATCGAGTAATATGGAGGCAGAAGATTCAGGAGATGTTTCCTTGATAGCTGCTCTTGAGTTGGGTATGATTCTCTTCGTTCATGTTTCACCTTCTTGTATGTTGACGGTCAGAAGAAGTGTTGGAATAGAAGATGGTTCATGAATTGTTTCTGTAAAACATTAATTAAACTACTTATTATAGCTGTGGTCTTAAACCAATATATTTCCTGGTTGTTTGTTGATTGTTTTAATCAGACAAAGGGGAAGCTTCTTTAGTTGCACTGCAACTGCTGTGTGAAACCTTGAGGGAACAGAACTACTGGGAATGATAGTTCTTTGCTGGGGTCGTTCAGTGGACACTTGGGAGCAATGTGTTCCTTGCCCCACGGTTGAGGCACGTAACCGTGCTCGTCCCAGCCCTCGGATGCACGTCCAAATCTCCTGAGCCTGTGCCTGCAGTCTCTGCCACCACCAGAGGCTGCCAGAGCTGAATAATTGATAGAAAGCAGCCCTGAAGACATGCCGTCCTGGGTAAGATTGATTTCCCCTTGAAGAGCTAAACTATGAAATTCTCAGTATTCATTTGGCAATAATCGGTCGTAAATAGAAGGGATGGAATTGATCGATATCTGTGTGTGAAGTACGTGGACAATTCTCCCCAGAAAATCCTCGTTGTTGAAACTGGGATTCCTAATTTGAACTGATCTGTCAAGGTCTCTTCTTCTCTAATCAATGAGTTTCGAGGCTTGAGCGTGTTTGAGTGAGTTTAGAGTGACAGATCTCTGGTTTAATGGCTTACTACCAGAGTATACAGATTGCACGAAGTAAAGCGATGTAGGGCAACACTGACATAGGCATTTATTTTTTTGCTTATGAAAATTGTTGGTCAGGAGTTATAGCATTACTTGTATTTTCGATTAGCTTACTTAAGCCACGATGAACGTCGTGTTGCCTGAATGATAGGGATTTGAATTTCATGCACGCAAATAATGTCAAGTTGGGCAATAGATTTTGTGCCATCTTGTACACCATCCTTCAAACGTAATCTAAATGGTTAGACAAGGGTTGATACTGTTGTTATTATAGATTCGGATAACACACAAGATCTTTCGACGAACAAAGACGCTCCGATACCATGTTACGACGATGTTCCGACGACTGTACAGAACTTGGACATCTGATACCGAACACAACATAACTCCGACGCTGCCTGAGCCCAGGTCGCGTCTAGACAGTAGCCGCGAATGACGTGGCTTGCATTCCGCGCGCACTCCCTGCACTGACGACCATCGAGGCCATGCGCGCAACCCGCGTACATGAAGAATGCGGTTCCCTCTTGGCCGTTACCTATGCGGTAAGTCCTGCTCTCTTCGCAGGCGTCGAAGGAAGACGATTGAAGCGCCTCGGACAGCTTATCCTCGGCATAGGTCAGCACGTCAGCTTGCAGGTTGGGCGACGGCGGCAGCGTTTGGTTGCTGCAAGCAAAGTTGTAAAGGCCGTTCTGCCCACCAGCACCGCACACTTGATCTTTCGGATCAGCGTAGCTGGTGGCAAAGAAGATGGTCATAGTCATTACCATGAGATCAAGTCGCACCAGAAATGATACTGACGCCATTTTTACTTCTTCTTTCTTTCTGATGTGAACAATGTGCATGGGGATGGGTTATTTATATATGTAGAAGCCGCACGGCCGTGGAACCATGGCGATATACGTTGAGAAGGGAAAGGACGGGATATGGAGGGAAAGCCCGAGGGTTTTTTGTTTGTAAACAATGCTAGTTAGACTTACGTGACATGTTCTTCTTCCCCTTTTGTTCACTGGTGGATGTCTTTCAATCGTTGTTATTCTGCTGAGTTTATTCGTTTTCGATGGGTTATAGGCACTTTGTATAGTAGTGACTAGTGGAACTAGAAGTTTGCATTGGTGGTGCCTTCTATGGTGCCCCGGGTGAAATCCGGGGTACCGCATACCTTGAGTATGAAAACGCTATCTAGACCTCGAATTAGTAGGATTTTTGGGCATGATACTATACCCTAACCCTTAATAAGTGAACCCTAGGTCCTAATTATCCAAATCATAAACTATAAATTCTAAGATGGTGCATTGATTTTTGTGCCTATATTTGGACGAATCATAACCGTCGATTATTGTTTCTAATTAAATTGATCTTGGGGTATAAGATTTAGAGAATTAAGGCATATATTTTGATCTTTCAGGGTTAGAGTATAGTATCATGTCCGAAAGATCAGTCAATTCAAGTTTTAGATAGTGTTTTCATACTCAAGGTATGCGGTACCCCGGATTTCACCCTGGGTATAGTAGAACTCCCCTTGCATTGGTATTTGTAATACGATTTGTTGGGACTATAATATTATTGGCAGTGGCGTAGCTAGAATTTTGTGTAAAGTGTGTCCAAATCTTTTTTTAATATCATCATAATTTTAACCATTAGCTGTGTCCTACAATATGTTCTCATATTTTGAAAAGCTTTGACAATAATAAGCTACAAAATGCGTCAACTAGAGGTGGCAATTAGGATCCAAATCCATGAATCCAATCTAATCCATCCACCAAATTATCCACTTAATCTATTTAAATACAATCTATTTGAACCAAATTCAATTGGATTGGTGGATTCATGTATCAATCCATGGATCCAAATGACAAATTACGATTTGGTACCTATATTTTTTATATTTTATATTTTGGTACCTAAAATTTATATTTTAATAAGGAAAAAATCATTGGAAAATTACATTTTGGTACATACTTTTTCATTATGCTATTTTAGTACCAAAACTTTTCAAATTTTACATTTTGGTCCAAGCCTTGGATGTCATTTGGATTCATGGATCAATCCACCAATCCATTTGATCCAATCCATGAATCCACCAATCTATTGGATCCATGGATCCACCAATCCACGAATCCGATCCAATTGCCACCTCTAGCGATCAACTCATTTCTCAAGGTTCCTAGTTTTCTCATGGTATCAATCTTGATTCTGGCTTCTAATCCTTCTTTTTGATTTCCTTGTAAAACGCATCCTTCCTTTTTTTTTTTTCAAGCTCAACAATGATAATTATACAAGCTGATTAGTAAGTAAGTGGATAATTTAAGTCGAAGATCCACCCAACCCCTCATCCTTGATTTTAGTCGAGTAAACAGATGAATCATATTTCCTAGGGGTGTTCAAACGGTTTGGTTACCGTGGTAACCGTTTTAACCAGTACTATTTGGATAATTTGGTTTGGTTAATTTGAATAATTGGTTTGGTTTGGTAAAGTTTTTAGCTTGTTTGGTTTAGGTGGTTTGTTTGGTTTCAGACACTCCTAACCAGTCAAACCAAATCAACCAGTTAATTAATTAGTCATATATCTAGCATATATTATACTTAGTACTTTGCATAACAACTCAAGAGTTAACGTTCATCCCTTTTAGATTCATATAAAATATAAAGCTCAATATTGCTTATATAGTGTATATTTGTATATATAAAGTGTAGACCACAACATATGGACGCCTAATTTAGATAAATTTCATACATTATGATGGATGAAAACTTGAAAGGAAGGTCATTTCCAGCCTATGATAATTGCTAAGAGACTAAGTCAATTTACACAAACACAACAATTCATTAACCCATACCATTGTCATAATTTTTTGTTAGGTGAATACTTCTATACTAATCGTAAGATAATTGTCTTAATTGCATGTATGTTTGTTAAGGGTCAACTATAACTACGTGTTGATTGTTATGTTTTATTCATTATATAAATTGAGAATTATTGCATTAACCGGAAAATTTTCATCATCAATGATAATGTGATTTTATATTGGTTAATCTGGTTAACCAATTAACCAAACCGATTAAACTTTAGTTTGGTTAATTTGGTTGTTGTATTAGTTTGGACGGTTTGGTTAGGATATTGTATTCCATGGTTAATGGAATTTAGCCTTATTTGGTTTGGTTATAACCATGGTAACCATTTGAACATAAATATTATTTCCTAGCTGCCATATACCCATCAACTTCCAAAACCGGAAAATGAAGATTTTTGAACTACTGTCTATTAGATATATTGGAATGCCAAATTATGAACAATTAATTATATTAAAGTCACAATAAGCATTAATTTTGTACATTGGTTGGTGAATTAATGAACTCATTGATAACTTTTTGCCAAAGAAGTAAAACCACATGCGTGACTAGTCTTGACCTCTAGGATATGTAGTAAGCGACTTTTTTTTTCTCTGACAACTAGGGGTGTGCAACGGTTCGGTTCGGTACGGACCGGACCAAACACATGAGAACCGCGGTCCATTAGTGAAAAACATGTTAGGACCAAGGACCGGACCATTCTTGCATTTGGTCCATTTGGTCCGGTTCGGTCCGGTCCAAATATGAGCTCGGTCCACCATTTCTTCAGTAATTATAAAATTCATGAGGACTAAGGACCGGACCGCATTTTACTCGGTCTGGTCCGGTCTTAACAACGGTTTGGTCCGCTGTGGTCCGGCCCTACTGACAACCACTATTTCATTGAGAGTGACCAATTGAAAAAAATTAAAAAAAAATGATGAGTAAGTGAAAACGTTGCACACCACTTGAAGACAACCATGACCAAAGAAATTCGGTCTAGTGTTCGTTTTGCGAACACAGCCCGTGAAATCTGGCTTGCTCTTGAAGCCCGCTTTGGGCAAGGTAGCGCCTCTCGCCTCTACGAGTTGCGCGGTATGATCGCCATGTTACAGCAGGAGAAGGCTAGTGTGTCAAGTTTCTATACCAAGTTAAGGGGTTTGTGGGATGAAATTCAGTCTATATCCCCCACCCCCGACTGTAGTTGCGAGGGATGCCTTCTCGACCATTAAGACTCAGATTCTGGCCATGCATCCCATGCCGACTCTCGCTGAAGCGTATCAGCTTGTCAGTAATGACGAACAACAACGAAAAATTGCACAAGCTAGGCGCCCACTATTGAAGCAGCAACTTTCCATGCTCATGATGCGCAATCCCCTAGCTGCGGCTCTTCTGATCGCCCCACTGATCCCGGTCGCGCTAGCGACAAGCCTCGATTCTTCTGCAATCACTGCAAGAAAGGGGGCCATACCAAGGATAGCTGTTACGAGCTCATTGGCTATCCGGAGCGGGGTGCCACTCGTGGAGATCATGGCGGTCGCTCGAAAGGAAGTGATCGTCGAAAGGGTCCTTCTCCTCAGGCAACTCAGGTCGATGCCCGTGATAGTTCGATTCCAGGCTTAAGCGCTTCTCAATTCGACCAACTCAAGACTCTATTTGGTGGCGACCTGAAGTCCTCGTCGCATCCTGCTAACAAGGCGACAGGTATTTTTCTGCATCCTTCTATGTCCCGTGGTGACTGGTTAATTGATACGGGCTATAACGAACATGTTATCAACGATCCGAAGATGATACGTGAGCCACAGGTTGACCCCGGTTTACAGGTTCGGGTCCCTGATGGTTCGACGGTAGCAGTAAATAGTATTGGTGCGGTTCGATTGTCTTACGGGATGGTTTTACCACGAGTACTGTTGGTTCCGGAATTTAAGTGCAACCTCTTGTCTGTTAGTCAGCTTACTCGGGAATTTTCTCTCGCCTTGATCTTTCTTCGGGACTTCTGTGTTATACGGGACTTATACTTGAAGATGGTTATTGGGACGGGGACGCAAGCTGATGGATTATACTACTTGAGACTCTTTGATGGGATTCGGCAAGAAATGGCGCATGCAGTACGTGGATGTGCCTCTGTGGAACTCTGACATTCCCGTTTAGGTCACCCGTCGGCTGAGAAGTTGGATTTGTTGCACTTATTTCCTAGTACTCGTCGGATTCATAAAAACCTTTGCTCATCTTGTTTACGAGCAAAACAGTCGTTTGGCTTTCCCGTCTAGTTCGATTTGTAGTACCAAACCTTTTTAATTTATTCACATTGATATGTGGGGTGATTACAAAGTTCCTTCGTTAAGTGGTGCCCAATATTTTCTCACAGTGGTTGATGATTTTACTCGTGGTGTGTGGATTTATTTGCTAAAATTCAAGTCCGAAGCAGCCAAGTATTTGAAGTTGTTTATTCGACAGGCTTCTCGACAGTTTGGGGCTTCTGTTAAGGTCATTCAAACTGATAATGGGACTGAGTTTCAATCCCATGAGCTAGTTAATTTCTATTTTGATGAGGGGATCAAACTTCAGACTTCTTGTATCGACACTCCTCAACAAAACGGAGTTGTCGAACGCAAGCATCGACATATTCTCGATACAGCTCGAGCGCTTCGGTTCCATGCTAATCTCCCTAAGAAATTTTGGGGTGAGTGCGTTCTTACGGCTGGCTATTTGATTAATCGTCTCCCACATAGTTCTCTTGATAACCAGACTCTCTATGAACGCCTTTTTCGCCGTCGCCCCACGTATGCACATTTGCGTGCTTTTGGGTGCCTTGTTTATGCGAAGGATACCCGTCATCATTTGGACAAGTTTAGCGAACGGGGTCGGCCCTGCGTTTTCCTCGGATATCCATCTTCTTAGAAAGGATATCGTGTGTACGAGTTGTCTTCTCATCGGCTTTTTACCTCTCGAGATGTTATTTTTGATGAAACCACTTTACCATTCCACTCTTTGCAAAGTGACATCACGCCCATGCCGCGGCCTCTGCTCTCCCCTGTTGTGAACTCTGATGATGATGGTGATGATGATAATGCTGCTACACCTGCTGCTGATGTCTCTTTTTCTCTCGAGCATGCGGCCTCACCTAGTCCTCTCGCCACTCCTATTGTTAATGCTTCTGAGGAGTTGCCCTCCTCGCCTGAGCGAACCGCATCGCCCGCCTCTCACCTCCCGTCTGGTGGCTCTTCTTCCTCGGCTGAGAATACTGCTCATTCTCCTTCTCCTCTGACGCCACCAATGCCTCCTACCGTTCCTCCTCGTCGAAGTGATCGTGCTCAACAGCCCTCCGTGTGTCTTGCAGGTTATGAAACACATTTCCCTGCCTCTCACACTGCGGCTGTAAAATATCCGTTATTCGCTTATGTTACTCTTACTCGTCTTTCCCCTAATCATCGTGTTTTTGTGTCAGCGGTGGATACCCTTGTTGAACCACAATTCTTTCACGATGCTGTTCAGTTAGCTTGTTGGCGCGACGCTATGCAGCGAGAGATCACGTACTTGGAAGAGAATGGCACGTGGGATTTGGAGGGAGCTGCCCCACGGCAAACGTGCCATTGCTTCTAAGTGGGTATATAAAATCAAGTTTCGCCCCGATGGTTCCGTTGAGCGCTATAAAGCGCGTTTAGTGGCTAAGGGTTTTACTCAGGTCGAAGGCGTTGATTACCATGAAACTTTTGCCCCCGTGGCAAAGCTTGTTACTGTTCGTTCTGTTCTTGCTGTTGCTGCTAATCGCGGCTGGCACCTTCATCAGATAGACGTAAATAACGCATTTCTCCATGGTAATCTGCAGGAAGAAGTTTATATGAAACTCCCACCTGGTTTTGCTCGACCGGGGGAGACTAGGGTTTGTCGTCTTCACAAATCCATTTATGGTTTGAAGCAGGCCTCCAGAAACTGGTACATGAAATTCACTCAGTCGCTACAGCAGTTTGGATTTCAGCAGTCTATGGCCGATCATTCTCTATTTACTTATCGGCACAATGGGGTATACGTTTTTGCGCTAATTTATGTGGATGATATTATTCTTGGTGGAGATGATTTGGATACTATTCAGCAGGTGAAGGATTTTCTACAGAAACAGTTTAGTATCAAAGACTTGGGAGTGCTAAAGTATTTATTGGGCATTGAAGTCGCTCGTTCTCGAGCTGGACTAGTACTGTCACAGAGGAAATACCCATTGGCTGTCAAACCGTGCGCATTCCCGATCGAACAGAATCATCATCTCACACGTATCGAGGGTCCAGCAGCTAAGGATCCTTCTGGTTTTCGGAGGCTTGTTGGGCGCCTACAGTATTTGAATGTTTTGAGTCAGGATGTTCATTCTCTGCGTCCCCATACAGTTTATGCTGTGAATATTTTGAGTCAGGATGTTCATTCTCTGCGTCAAGAGCATGAGGATGCCGCACACAGAGTCTTGAGGTATCTTAAGGGTGCTCTCGGACGTGGCCTTCGTTTCCCTTCTACAGGACAACTTAGCTTGACTGCCTTTTGCGATGCTGACTGGGGTGGCTGTCAGCGGACACGTCGATCTACTACTGGATATTTCATTCGCTTGGGAAACTGCCCGGTATCCTGGCGCACGAAGAAACATATTGTCGTTGCTCGTTCCGCAGCTGAAGCAGAGTATAGAGCTATGGCGAGTACTGTTAGCGAACTGGTTTGGCGACGCCATGCAGCGGGAGATCACGGCAGTCGCCTTCCCCACGCAATCCTGGCACTCCTCGGACGGGAGGCCGGCCGTGCAACCCACGAAGAGGTAGATGTCACTGCCGTCGAAATTCTTCAGAGTGCACAGATCCACGAAGTGACGGGGCAGATTGTCCATCGTATCCGCCACGTCAGCCAGGACTTGATCCTGCACGTTCGTGCCAGCAGGCAATCTCGTCTCGTTCCAAGCGTAGTTGAGAAGCTGGCTGCCGTCTGGTCCAGCAGGAATGCACAATTTATCTTTATTGTAAGTATAACTTACAGCAAACCCAGTGGCGAAGAAGATGGTCGTAGTTATCGTGATTATCAGGAGAAGGCGCACCAGAAATGCTGTTGATAGCGCCATTGCTTCTTCTTCTTCTGGTGGTGGTATGAATATTGTGCATACATACGTGTAGAAATAAAGCCGCTTGGCCGTGGCAGAAGCATGGGACGGGATAATGGAGCGGAAAGACCGAGGGTTTGGTTGCCAACAAATATAGGTAAGACTTACGTGACATGTTCTTCTTTCCACTTTGTTTTTGTTAGTGTTGTCTTGATCGTCGATGTTATACCGAGTTTATTCGTTTTTTTTTTTGAACGAGTTTATTCGTTTTTAGATACGCTGTAGTCATTCCATATTAGTTGGGAATGGAGATTCTACCGGTAATCTACTAGCCAAATGTCTCTTTTATTGTGAAAAAAAAAAACGACAGTTCCTTTTCAAAGAGTTGTGTCATTTCAAATCCCAAGGCGCGCAAACATCAAAGTAATAAATCAAATTAAATTGCACATTTTTTTCCAAAACTCACTTATTACTTTACTCAACAAAATAAAGTAGCAAGTTAGGTTATAAATCACTTGCACTTTTCTTCTCACTCTTCTACCTATCCCCACACGTTTCACCCATCACTAGGGGTCAGCGGCGGAGGGAGAATGTAAGAGGGTGGATCCGGGTTCTGGAAAAAAATGGTTAACTTATGTACAATAGTTAATTGATATTGATAATTATGGTACATTTAATTGAGAATAGTATATTGAAAGGTTTTGTGTTCGGAACTGGGCGACCTCATATCTTAAGCAAATGGAGTGAGTGTGCTAGTAAATGATATAAGACATATTATTGAATCGCAACAGCTCGACTTATTGATATTAAACGGTTCTTGACGATAGAATATCATTCGAAAGCAAACGATTAATAAATAAAATTATGAATCATTGTTTGGTGTAAGATTCATTATTAAACTTTTCTCGACAAATTGAGTTATTGATACTAACGGTTCTTGACAAAGAACATCATTAGAAAGAGAATGACTAACTAAATCATTAATAATTGTTTTGTACATAAAGTAATATTATTGATAGTTTTGACTACAACGTATTTTAATTTACTAAAAATTTTCAATATAAGATTATGTCATGAATTATTAGAAAAGTTGACAAAAACTATTTTATCATGTATATTTTTATTCTTTAGTGGACTCACCTTAAATGAAATCTTGACTACGGGTGATTGGGAGATGTAATGGCTTGATGTCTGGAGGGCATGCTGATTCAAGGAGTGAGGGCACAATAAGCTTAAAACAGGATGCTAAGACTAATTTCAACCATAAAGCAAAATTTGGCTTTTTAGCTCCTCCAAACCCCATTTCACCCCAACCATACAAAAAGCTAGATTTAGCTTCCCACTCCTATTTTTCAATTTATTTCAATAAACCATACTTATTCGACCTCTAATATTTATATTTCATATATTTTTTTATAGTTTGTTATTACTTTTGAAACAAAATTTTGGATGTAGTTTTTTCTAAATTTTGAGATAAAAAAAGTTTCAGAAAATTAGTCGTTAATTTGTTACCGTTAACTTCGGGACCAACGAGAAAATACCAATTAAACATACAACATTCCATATCTTCTTTCAAACAATTAAATAGACAACATACACAATCAACCAATGACAAAATACCACACAAAAAAAAAGCAAAAAGAAAAACAAAACCAATATGAGAGCCTTACCAACGCGCGTGTGCAGCCCACTCCCTTAACGCGGTGTGTGGCTCGCCATAGCAACGGGTCCACCACTCCAGCCAAATTTGGCTTTTCCATCCAATTGGAAGGTAAATTTGGCTCCCAATTCTTTAATACTCATTTTTAGCTCCCAAAATTATGTGGGTTGGAGTAACAAAAAAGAGCTAAGAATGTGTAAATGACTTTTTTGCTCTAGGGTTTGAGTTAGTCTAATAGCTACCATGAGATTATTGGAAAATTAGAATTAAGTGAAAATTATTGTGTATTGTAGGGGTGGGCAACGGGACAGGACGGGATACCCGTCCCGTTTTAAACGGGTACCCAGTCCCATTTGGAGGCCAAAGTCCATCCCATATCCCAAACCCATATGGGAAACGGGTACCCATTACCCATACGGGACGGATAACGGGTACCCATACTACCCATAAATACCCAAAGTTTAAACCACTCAAATTTTAACAAAAGTTTAAACTTAACTTGTACTTGCTTAACAATCACAAGACACAAATCATGAACAATCACAACGCATAGAAAAAATCATTCTAAGCACCAAATTATCAAATAAGAAGTTTCATTCAACACAAATCATGAACAATCACAACGCATAGAAATAAATCATTCTAAGCACCAAATTATCAAATAAGAAGTTTCATTTAACAAAAGGGAGTCTACAAGTATTATGTTCACATAGCGTTCTTTGTTTCTTTACTAAGAAAAGTTTCATCTTTGTGGCGAAGTGGGCATTCCCTTTCTATAGATTAGAGTTCGCAAATGGGTAAAACGGGTACCCACATTACCCAAACGGGTATTTGCGGGTAACCCGCGGGTACCCATATTAGGAATGTACAATCCCAAGTCCCATCCGTTCATAATATTACGGGTAATATGGGTACCCGTAACCCTTAAAAAACGGGACGGGTATGGGTATACCCAAATACTCGTTTCCCGTTGCCCACCCCTAGTGTATTGTTACTTGAAATCACGTAGGATTTATATAGAGTACAATGATAGATTTCTATAATAACCAATATTATTAATAACCCAACACTAATATGCAGTGTTGTGAAAGCGGAGCGAGACGGCCGGACCGCCAAAACCGTCACCCGGCCAAAAAACCGGCTCGACTCAGCTATTTAGCCGGACTGGTTCTTTGGGGCGGTCGGCGAGCGGCCGGAGCGGTTAACCGCTCGAGCCGCTTGAGTCGTTCGCCAGGCTTTTCCGATTGGGCCGGTTGGCTTAATTAAATAAAAACTAAAAAATGAAAGAGGGGAGGATCGGGCTCGGGCTGTCTGAAACTAACCCTAATTCCAAAATTCAATTGTGCAGACTGAAAGAAGCCGCCGCTTCCTTCCCCTGTTTTCCAGTCCAAATCTCCGCCCTTGTCGTCGTTCCCCATCGCCGGAAGCCAGTCCCCCTTCGCCATCATCGTCGTTCCCCGTAGGCCGCTCGTCGTTTTGGGGAAGCCACCTTTTCGTCCCCCGTCGCCATCGCGAGTCGCCTGTCGCCAGCGACGAAACTGCTGCTCCTCCCCTGCACCCACCACTGCTGCCCTCCTCTGCACCGGTCACTGCCGCACTCTCCTGCACCGTCCCCTTCTCCCACTAGGTTAGTGTTGCTGCCGTGAGTTATTTAGTGAATTAGATTGAGTTATTTAGAAGTAGAAAATGTTAGAGGTTTTGAGTCAAAGTGATGGATGGTCTAACGCCGGTGGTGGAGGGGCAAAGGCATGTGATGGGGCGTTCATTCATTCATTATCATTAAGAACTTTCAGGATGGTAGTGTTAGATTTATAATTGTCTATTTTTAAGACTTAAAATGTAATTTACTAATTTAATTATGGTTTACCATTATTAAGAAAGGTCCACTATTAATATTTTATACGGATTGTTTATTAGATACCGGTTCTCTAATGGTCTAATGCCGGTTGAACCGCTAAAGACCGAGCCATTCACATTATCGGGTCGTACTCCGGTTCGCTTCTGACAACATTGCTAATATGGAAAACACTTAACTTCGATAAGGAATATAAATTTGCCAAATTACATAATAATACTCGTATTATAACATAATATTACTGGTACAACTCATTATCTAATACGCTCCCCATATTTATGAAAATTACTTTGAAAACCGAAAAAAAAGCTAACACAAGAAGAAGAAAAAAAATGTATGACTAATTCCAAACTTCGCTCAGATGCCGAAGAAAACCACGCCCCACAAAAATATTGACGATGATGATGAACTGGATGTAAAGAGATCTCTTGTCAAAACTGTCTTTGTCATTCGAAACAGAACGGGTAAGTCTCGTATCGAACACAACAGTGCCCCGTCGCGGCCTGAGCCCCGACCGCATCAGGGCAGTTGGCACGTACGGTCTCGGTCGCATTCCCCACGCAATTCCGGCAGTCTTCGTCTTGCATGCCAAACCTACAACCCACGAAGACGAAGATGTCTGTTCCGTATTGGTCGTGACCGTCGCCACTGCCGTCGAAAGTTCCCCCAGTGCACACATCCACGAAGCCCTGGGAAACATCGTCCAGCCTGTCCTCCATGGACTTGAGCACCTCAACCTGCACGTTCGTACCAGCCAATCTCGTCTCGTTCCAAGCATAGTCGAAATGACTCTCTGGCCCATGAATGCACACTCTATCTTTTTTATCAGGATAGCTTACGACAAACCCGGTGGCAAAGAAGATGGCCGTGAAGCTAATTATCACGAGAAGACGACGCACCAGAAATGCTGTTGATGGCGCCATTTCTTCTTCTTCTTCTTTAGGTGGTATGAATGAATATTGTGCTTGGGGAATGGGTATATATACATATATAGAAAGAAAGCCGCTTGGCAGTGGCATCAGCAATGGCGATAGACGTTGAGAAGGATGCGACGGGATAATGGAGGGAAAGCACGAGGGTTTGGTTGTCTACAATATAATATAGGTAAGACTTACGTTACTGGTTTTTCTTTCCCCTGTTGTTTTGTTAATGTTGTCTTGATCGTCGATGTTAAACCGAGTTTATTCGATTTTAGATAGGCTGTAGCCATTCCATATTAGTTGGTAATGGTGATTCGACGTGTGATCGTGAGTATTCGATCATTTTGAGTTAAATCGACGAGGAATCGCCCCCCCCCCCCCTTTTTTGTATTGAGTAGGAACGGTACGGGTGGTGAACAGGACTCGCTATTTGGTTCGGCATTTTTTATTTTACCTAAAACCGGATCGTATAACTTGATCGAGACCGGATCAGGACCAGATAGCCAGTGGCGGACACATGGGTGTTTGGGTGTATCACTAACAATGACCAAATTAAAAGTTTGTATGAGTAACATGAATATTTTTTTAAATACTAATACTTGGTTACTATGTTGACTTATGTCAATTAGATATTTGAAAATGCAAATTATAACTAATTAGTTGTTTCAAAGTTACAATAAGTGTTACTTTTCTCTATAATTGGTTAATGGATCAATGAATTAATTGATAACCAATGTAATGCACTGAAGTGAACTCCACTTGTATGAGGACTCTTTAGGGATATGTGATAACTGGCTTTCTTTTATCTGACAATGGGTTTTTCATTAACAGTGACCAATTAATAAGTTTGTATGTGTAATAGGAAAATTTTCCACTACAAGAAATACACTATTTTGCCACCACAAAAGAGTCGCAAAAACTGAAAATATGGTCGGCTGAAGTTTTAACGACCAGAATATCGAGTCGCCATAGTGGTAGCCTATACAGCATCGGCAGGGGCGGAGCCAGGAGTATTGGAATTTGGTACACCCCTAATTTTTTGATAACAATAATTCAACCCCGGTACTAGTTTAAACATTAGTTTAATAGTAAATATGATATTCCTTCTCCCAATTATTTTGAAAATCTAACAATTGAACCTGATTACGGGTTATCCTTATTCCCTCCATTCTATCATATCCATTGGTTTACTTGCTTCTCAATGTAATTGATTTTACCGATTGCAACTGCAGGTGTTGAAATCAAATAACATATTTAGTTTTGGGAAACTTTAAGAACAAGTTTCGATATTGATTAAATGATCAGTTTGTCAATGATCCGGTGAGTAACCTTCTGGGAGAACAGATCAGGTTAGTAAATTTATGGTGAGTAACCATGAGTAACCCGTCCACATCAGAATGAAATCAGCGTCAATCTCTCTCCTAGAAAGCCTTTAATTTTCCCCTCATTAATCTTTGATGGACGATTTCTCACTCGTTTTAAGTCTAAATTTAATTTTTTATGCACAGTTAGATCAGATTAATTGTTCTCTTCAAAATGATATCCACTTTGATATACTTTTCGAACAAAAAACAATTGAGCCATTTTTTACCAATACATACCATATGGTATTGACTAGTATTGAAATAAGAGCATACATATGGTTTGAAAAGCGTACCATGGGGGTATGAACAAACCAAGACTATAGGATGGTTGAATACATGATAGTAGAAGTATATTAACTGTCATTTACGAATTTTAACACTGTGTACCACAAAATACCACCCCGTACCAGGGTGGTATTGTGTGGTATTTTTTTTGTCCTGTAATTTCTTCACCCAGAAATTTGTAGATTCAATAGATCATGATAAACTCGTTCCTTCTATGGAAACGTTTTAAAAAAACGAATTAAAAACGAAGAAGATACCATATAGTATGCAGTTGGTATCGAGAAACAAGAATTTTTTTTTCTCAAAAAATATTGAAAATGGATCTCATTTTGTAGAGCACAACGAACTCGTTCAATTTGTGCAAAAGAAAATTAAAATCCGAGTTAAAACGAAGAAGATATGAGCCGATTAAGAAATATAAGGAAAATAAAAATGGCCTTTAATTCTCCATCCTTAAATCTAGATTTTCTAAATGAAGGGTTCATATTTAGTTATTGATGGGTGCATAACCCATGGTTATGCACCCTATCTTGAGCCACCTTCTTGTCAATAACCATGCATAACCCAATTCTCTCTCCTGAAAGACATTTAATTTTCTCCCCTTAATCTTTGACAGACAATTTCTCACTCGTTTTAAATCGAAATTAATTTTTTTCCCAGTTAGATTAGATTAATTGTACTCTTCAAATAATATCCACTTTGATGTATTTTTTGAACAAAAAAATTTAGCCATTTTTTACCAGTCTATACCATATGGTATTGACTGGTATTGAAATAAGAGCATACCTATGGTTTGAAAAGCGTACCATGGTGGTATGAACAAATCAAAACTGTAGGATGGTTAAATACATAATAGTAGAAGGGCTAAATTACACGTTTGGTCACTCAAATTACATAAATATTTCACGTTTGCCACTCAAATTACTTTTCTTTCTTATTGGCCACTAACTTTACAAATTGTTTCACCGTTAGTCACTAGCCGTCCATCGCCGTTATACTCCGTTAACGCCGTTAAATTTTTGATGACGTGGCAAACGGAACTGCTGACTGAGCTGACAGAAGGTTGAGATGAAATTTATTATTATTATTTTTTTTTTCAAAAATTAAACCCAATACATTCCTTCAACTCACCAATGTCGGCCCTCCTTCCCCTCTCTGCTTCTCATCTGCATCTCATCCTCCTTTCCCCTCTTTTGCTTCTTCTCGACCTTCTCTCTATCTCCTCTTCTATCAAACCCAGACAAATTAGAACCCCAAATCACACTCTCCTCCTCCCTCGATCTCAATCTGCCGCTGCTTTGCTCTCGTCGCCGCCAGGAGAACGAAGGTGGTAAGTGGTTTATTCCTTCTCAATGCTTGTTGATTTTTACTGTTTTTGTTTGATTCCGAATTTAAGGAGTTTCGATTTTGATATGTAGGGGTGGTTATGTTTTGGAGGGTTTCCCTAGATCTGGAAGAAGAAACGGGGACAACGACAACGGCGGATCGATGACGATGGTGTGGATTCCCGGCGGAGGCTGTAGCGGCGCCTTTGAGAGGAGGTTGTAGCGACTGGTCTTGGCGAGCAGTGGCGACTCCGACTCCGACAGGAAAACTTGGTGGTGCGGCGGATTAGGATGCTGAAGGCCACGGAGTTTACGGCAACAAGGGGTATCGCAGCGGTCACCCTTCACGTTGGACTTTTGGTCTTGTGAAGACGAAGGAGAAAAGAAAGGATACAGTGAGAAGAAAATGAGGTGTAATCTTTTTTTATTTTTTATTTTTTTTTAAATTGACACGTCATTAAATAATGCCCAGTCAATAGTTCCGTTTGCCACGTCATAAAAAATCTGACAGTGTTAACCGAGTTTGACGGAGACTGACGGCCGGTGACTAACGGTGAAACGATTTGTAAAGTTAGTGGTCAATAAGAAAGAAAAGTAATTCGGGTGGCAAACGTGAAATATTTATATAATTCGAGTGACCAAACGTGTAATTTAGCCATAGTAGAAGTATATTCACTGTCATTTACGACTTTTAACATTGTGTACCACAAGATATCACCTCGTGCCAGGGTGTTATTGTGTGGTATTTTTTGGTCCTGTAATTTGTTCACCCAGAAATTTATAGATCCAATAGATCATGATGATCTCGTTCCTTCTATGCAAACGTTTTCAAAAATGAATATTAAAAATGAAGAAGATACCATATGGTATGCAGTAGGTACTGAGAGGCAAGAAAATTTGTAGAGCACAACGAACTCGTTCCATCTGTGCAAAAAAAGAAAAAAAGAAATCCAAGTTAAAACGAAAAAGATATGAATCGATTAAGAAAACAAGTGGAAATAAAAATGGTCTTTAAATTCTACATCCTTATATCTGAATTTTTTTAATGAAGAATCCAGATTTAGTTATTGATGGGTGCATAACCCATGGTTATGCACCCTTGAGCCCGCAAAGCTGATGTTTCTAACGACCATTTTTATGGTCGCAAGCTTTGAAGTGTTTTTACGACCATATTATATTTGTCGCTCAAAATACTGTTCATATCATATGCAGTTGAGACAAAGCGGGAGGTGGCTGAATTGCTATAATCCGTCTATAATCCGTCCTAATTTGCTAGATATTTATTGTAAATGTTATTACTTATCTTTTGACTTGTTGGAGAATCATTTTTGTGAGCTAACTTGCAATCGAACTGCATTCATCCGTCATCCACCCAACCCAACTTGACAAAAATGTGAGTGAATCGTAGACATAATTTTACTAAACTCGTTAGTCGACGAGTATGTCAACTTGAGGCCAAAATCCATTCAACCCAACTCCAATAACCACCCCTCCTTTTCTTCAAGCATGCTAGCCAGCAAACTTATAGCAAACTGACATTTTATTTCTTCGCCATCTGTTATATATAGATCAAGTTGTAAAATATTGAGAAAATGGATCAGACTATCACAATCTATCAAAGGAAATGTAACAACTCCATTGGAAGAAAAAAAAAAGTGTAAGAGAGCGATATATTATTCATAATTAACCTCTCTCTCACAAACAGAAGTCGTAGGTTTCGTACCGAAGACAACAATCCGCCGATGCGCCCTGAGCCCCGACCGCGTCAGGGCAGTTTGCACATATGATGACGGTGGCGTTCCCGACCCTTCAGCTCCGAGGTCGCTCTTGCAAGCCGCGAAGACAAAGATCTCCGTTCCCAATTGGGCGTCACCTCGGCCGTCGCTATCGATGTCGTCGAATGTCCCCATTGCGCACACATCCATGTAAACTTGTTTTATCTGGCTGCGCAGCTTGTCCTGGAGGTAGATCTGTTGGTGGAATCATGGTTGGTCACATCAGCAAAAGGCAGCAAGAGCAGCAGCAAAAGGCGGGAAGAACAGAAGGGGTTTGAATGTTTGAAGTCTTGGTCTAAGTTGAGATTGTGTCGTTTTGGTTTATTGCAGTTGAGTCCTACAGTTTGTAAATTGATTTAGTAAAGTCCCTGCATGGATTGAGGTCAAAGGCAGCAAGTCAGTAGCTTAGCTGTCAAGTTAGTTCCTTAATTAAAGGGTCGTGGGGTTAAGGGTTTGTTAGTGGATGCCTGGTTTGTAGGCTGAAGCTCAGTACTTATTGTTGATTTGATGCGTTGAATAAGATTTGTCAGTTTATCAATCCTTTGAAACATCATTGTGGTATCAGAGCAGAGAGTAAGTTGTAACCACAACTGCGAGATTAAGAGTAATTTGAGTGAAATTGATATTGATTCCAGGACAGGGAAACACGAGAGATACGAGAGAGAGACTGTTTCAAGGTTTTTGTGAGTGAAAAGATGAGTGAAAGCAGCTTTGCACAGGTCTGTCTTCCAAAATTCGATGGAGATTATGACCATTGGAGTCTGCTAATGGAAAACCTGTTGAGGTCCAAGGAATACTGGTCTGTTGTAAGTGATGGTTTCAAGGAACCAACTGCAGGAGAAGAGTTGTCAGCAGTACAAAAGAAGGATTTGGATGATAATCGTTTGAGGGATCTCAAAGCAAAAAATTATCTGTTCGATTCTATTGACAAATCAATCCTGAAGCAAATCACTCAAAAGGCCACAGCTAAGCAGCTTTGGGACTCTATGAAAGTCAGGTATCAAGGGAGTGAGAGGGTGCAGAAAGCACAACTTCCATCTTTGAGAAGAAACTTTGAGATTCTGGCCATGAAAGAAGGTGAGACTGTATCTGCTTACTTTGGAAGGGTTATGGTTGTTGCCAATGACATGAGAAACTGTGGGGAAGCAATGCCAGATGTCAAAATTGTTGAGAAAATTTTGAGAACCTTGACTGAAAGATTCAACTACATAGTTTGTGCAATTGAAGAGTCCAAGGACATAGATACTCTTTCTATTGAAGCTTTGCAAAGCTCTTTGCTTGTGCATGAGCAAAAGTTCCCAAGGCAGACTGCAGAAGAGGATCAAGCCCTCAAAGCTACACATGTTTTTGGAGGAAGGGGAGGCACTAGAGGTGGTGGTCGATTTTTTTGGTCAAGGAAGAGGAAGAGGAAGGGCTCGAGGTTGGAACCGAGATGTTGTGCAGTGTTTTCACTGTCATAAGCTGGGCCATTTCAGGAATGAGTGTCCTGATTGGTTCGGTCAGCAAGCTAATTATTCCAGTTTTGACTCATCCAACAAATCACAAGATGATGTGAGAGATGATCTCCTGCTAATGGCTCAAATTGAAGAAGGAGAGAATGCTAGTTTGATGGCTTTCCTGGAAACTCAGAAATTTGAGAAGAATCCAAGCTGGTGGTTTCTTGACTCAGGCTGTAGCAAACATATGAGTGGGGAACGACAGTGGTTTATTGCTATAGATGCTGGTTTTGAGTGCCATGTGAAGTTAGGTAATGGTCATAAGTGATGTGTTTATGTGCCTTATCCTTCAGACCAACTTGCTAAGTATTGGTCAATTATAGGAAAAAGGTTTGGAGTTTCTGATCAAGAAAGATGTCTGCAAAATATTTCATGAAGTAAAAGGTTTTCTGATGCAGACAAGCATGAAATCCAACTGGATGTTTGTGCTAAGTGAAGAACAGGGAAATAGAACACAGGCTGAAGAGATAATGTGCTTACAAACATCTTTGCAACTTTGGCATAGAAGGTATGGTCACTTGAATCAGAGAAGCCTGCTGGAACTTCAAAGCAAGAGTCTGGTTCAAGGCATCCCTCAGTTGCATGGAGATCTGGGAGTCTGTGAAATCTGTCAAATTGGCAAACACCATAGACGCAGCTTTTCAAAGAAGAGCAGCTAGAGAGCAAATCAGAAGCTTCAACTCATTCATGCTGACTTATGTGGACCTATCACTCCTGAGTCCAATGGAGGAAAAATTTATGTCCTTACCATCACTGATGATTTCAGCAGAAAACTATGGGTTTATTTTCTGTCTGCTAAGTCTGAAACACTAGAAGCATTTAAGAAATACAAAGCCATGGTAGAGAATGAAACAGGCAGCACCATCAAATGTTTGAGAATAGATCGAGAGGGAGAATTCTTATTACAAGAGTTCAAAAATGTGTGTGATGAAGCTGGCATAAGGAGGCAGCTTACAGCTGCCCTTACTGCCCAACAAAATGGGGTTGCAGAAAGAAAACACATAACTATAATGAATATGGTTTGATGCTCCCTAGCTTATACAAAAGTTGCTGCTGAGTTTTGGCCTGAAGCAGTGGCCTGGACCACCTATGTGTTGAAAAGGAGTCCAACAGCAGCCAATGAGGAAAAGACTCCACATGAAGTCTAGTCTGGTAAGTCTCCTTCAGTTGAGCATCTTAGGATCTTTGGTTGTGTAGCCTATGCTCACATACATGGTAAGAACAGAAAGAAACTGGATGCAAAAAGCTTAAAATGCAACTTTTTGGGGTTGTCTTATGAATCTAAGGCCTACAAGCTCTATAATCCTACTATAAAGAAGGTAGTGATTAGTCGAGATGTAATCTTTGATGAAGACAAGGTTTGGATCTGGGAGACTGAGCCTCAGAAAGATGTGACAAAACTGGTTCTAGAAGGAGAGGATGGGAACTGTTTAGATTCTGATACTGAAGAAGAAGTTCAGCTACCTAATGATGAGTCAACTAGTCAAGCTACTCCTGTGATCACTCCTTCAAGTAATCAGGAAGAAGAGGAGGAAGAAGAAGATAATGATCTGTCTACTAATAGCCTTGGTTTGCCATCACCAGGGAACTTGGGGCTTGGACATCGAATAAGAAAGCCACCAGGATACCTGAATATCTATGATTGCAACTGGGCTAACACAGACTGGTGGGCTATGATTGCTCTTTCTGATGATCCTCTGACTTTTGAAAAAGTTGCAGTTGATGAGAAGTGGAATGAGGCTATGAGGCAAGAGATGATGTCTATTAGAGATTATGACACATGGATACTTACTGACTGCCCACCAGATGTTATTTCACTTGGACTGAAGTGGGTTTACAGGACAAAGTTACAAGAGGATGGAAAGATTGACAAGCATAAGGGCAGACTGGTAGTCAAGGGTTATGCTCAGCAACACGGCATTGACTACACAGAAGTCTTTGCCCCTGTGGCAAGGTGGGATACAATTAGAATAATTCTGGTCTTAGCTGCTCACCATGGGTTTCTAGTTTTCCAGCTTGATGTAAAGAGTGCTTTCCTCTATGGTGAGCTTTCAGAGGATGTCTATGTTGAGCAACCACAAGGATTTGTGGTTGCTGGGGGAGGAAAATGAGGTTTATAAACTGAAGAAGGCTCTCTATGGGTTGAAGCAGGCTCCACGAGCATGGTATATCATAATTGAAGCATATTTCTTGAAGGCTGGGTTTGAGAGAAGTACACATGAGCATGCCTTGTTTGTTAAAAGGTCTGGATTTGATTTCTTGGTGGTAAGTGTGTATGTAGATGACTTAATGTTTACTGGCAGCAGTGCTGTGATGATTGAGGAATTCAAGCAATCAATGAAGGAGGAGTTTGCTATGACAGATTGACACGCCAAAACACACATACTATGAAGGAGGAGTCACAACCTCTCCAGTGACTTCATCCCAGTTTAGAAACCCTGTGCAGAAAGGCCGAACATCACATACTATTGCCTGAATCAGAACTCAAAAGATCTCACTACCAAAAGAAATGTTGTGGAAAGTGTTCAATGTGAATCGTATATCACGTCAACAGAACTTGTAGGTCTCGTAGCGAAGACAGCAGTCCGCCGACAAGGCCTGAGCTCCAACACCGTCAGGGGCAGTTGGCACGAAGGGTAAGGGTGGCGTTCCCCACGCAGTTCTCGCACGCTTCGTCTCCAAGGCCGCCCTTGCAACGCGCGAAGACGAAGACCTCCGTTCCCTTATAGTCGTTACTCCCGCCGTTACCGCTGCTAAAGGTCCCGTTTTTGCAAACATCCACTGTTAGAGTAGTCAAAGAGTAAAGGAAATACCACATTGGTGGGAGAAAGAAAGTGCAAGTTGTTTTTAAGTTTGCTTTCCACTTTAGTTATTGGATAAAGTGGTTAGTGGGCTTTTGGAAAAAGTGTGGGCTATTTAATTACCGGAATTATTTTAATTAATTAATCCGGATAATTATTTGATTTTGAGTTTTGTGAAACGACGCAACCATTCGGAAGGGAACTGTCGTTTTCACTATAAAAGTCTTCTGCAGCCAAATTTCTGTTCCAACGTTCGTCTTCTTCTCTTCGTTTTCCTTCTCCAAAAACACAAACACAGAAGTCAGAAAGGTTGCTGCTTTCAGACTTTGGTTGAAGGGACTCCTGGGGGTGGTTTGCCTAATTCCTACCAGCAACAAAGTAGTGGGGGCAAATAACACTCTAAGGAGAGTGATTAATCACGCCTTCAATCTGGTTTTCTCCATACGGTTTCCCTGACATCCACATAATTAGTACCCTCTCTGAATCTGATCTTCCACTGCAACTCGGACTGGACGAAGAGCAGCACTCCGACCTGCACGTTCGATTTCGGGAACCTCGTTCCGTTCCATTCGTAGTTCAGATTGCCCGGTGGCCCGCTAGGAATGCACACTTCGTCATCTTCAGCGTGGCTTGCAAGAAACGCAGTGGCGAAGAAGAGGAGGATGGTGATGGTTGTTATTATCGAGAGAAAGGCTATTGCTGCCATTTTTTTATACCTCTTCTTTTGGTATGGATATTAGTTACGTTGGCGAATGTATATATAGATTAGAGAGCCCGGTTGGTTAATTGTGGCATCAATGGTGGCGCTAGGCGTCGAGAAGGGTGGGACGGAGATGTGGAGGGAAAGCCTAGGGTTTGGTGTTGTACGTGAACAATTATTAGTGGTGAGACTTACGTAAATGGTTCTTCTTTCCACTTTTGTTGTGCACCAAGTGATGTGTTACTTAAAGTTGTATCTTTCCTGTACAACTCATACTATTATACCTCCATCCTCTGTATTTTTGCAGTAATCTTTTCAAAGAGCGAGGCCTACATGCTTTAACAGAAAGCATATGCCTGGAATTAAAGGAAGACCCATATATCTTTTTGGAAATTGTCATACTTTGCAGCCATTCTATTGGAAAATTACCACAAAACAATTCACGCTTAACTGCATTTGAGACAAGACCAGACAACACTTCATGCCATATGATCTTCTCTCTTTCATTTGATCTCCAATCCATCAAATTTTTTAAAAGAGCACAATGATAGTTTTGGATTTTTTTCCAAAACAGACCACCTGCAGCTGCTACGTACACAGAATGTAGCTAGGCTCAAAAACATACCCTCAAATCAAAGCTCGCAAAACTTGTACGTCTCGTACCGAACACAACATTTCGGGGCGGCGGCCTGAGCCCCGACCCCATCGGGGCACTTGTCACGTATGACGGCGGTCGCCTTCCCCACGCAATCCTGGCACTCGCCGGACGGGATACCAGCCGTGCAACCCACAAAGAGGTTGTCATTGCCGTCGAAATTCTTCACGGTGCACAAATCCACGAAGCCATGGGGCACATGGTTCAGCCTATCCTTCATGTCAGCCAGCACTTGGTCCTGCACGTTCCTACCAGAAGCCAATCTCGTCTCGTTCCAAGCGTAGTTGACAAGGCGGCCGTCTGGTCCAGCTGGAATGCACACTATATATTTTTTATAAAATGGATAGCTTACAGCAAACCCAGTTGCAAAGAAGATGGTCGAAATCGTAATCATCACCAGAAGTCGCACCATTTCTTCTTCTTCTTCTTCTTCTTCTTCTTCTTCTTCTTCTAAGTAAGACTTACGTAACTTGTTCTTCTTTCACCTGTTGTTTTGTTAGTGTTGTCTAGATCGTCCACGTTAAACCGAGTTTATTCGTTTTTAGATAGGCTGTAGCCATTTCATATTAGTGGTAATCGTGAGTATTTGATCCTCTTAAGCTAAACCAATGAGGAAATATTTTTGTATTGCGTTGTGCTTTTTCCCGATCCCTTGTGGATCTTTCGTTCTAAGCCTCTTTCGAGATGGTTTCTGCCCTCTCCCTCTCGGAGGGAGATTGTAAGAGGGTGGGTTCTGATTCCAAAGAAAATGGTTAATTCAGATACAATAGTTAATTGATAACAGATATAATTTGAAAGAGAACGATTAACTCAATCATGAATTATTGTTTGGTGTAAGATTCATTATCAAACTTTTCTCAATAACTTGAGTTATTGATACTAACGGTTGTTGACAAAGAACCATTAGAAAGAGAACGACTAACTAAATAATTAATAATTGTTTGGTACATAAAATAATATTCTTGCTAGTTTTGACTACAACCTATTTTAATTCACTAAAATTTACAATATAATATTATATCATGAATTATTAGCAAAGTTAAGAAAAACTATTTTATCATCTGTTTTTAAGCAAAATTAACAAAAACTAGCATGGCCCAAGCCAGCTGGCCGGAAGAAGGTGAGGTATGAAATTTGATAATATAATTAGGTGTATAGTTTATTGTTGTATAGTTTTTTTTGATACACGTGATAAAAAATAGTTAATTTTAGTAGGAAAGATACATGAATGATGCAACGAATAAAAAATCAGCCTTATGAACCAAAATCAAGTACTTGTTACCTTGTGAAACAATATTGTTTCTGGTAATATGATGAGGTGGAGTAAGTTTTATAGAAACCGAATTCCAGAAAATGGAATAAAAAATCGCCTATCCTGCCGGTTTTCGGGAAATGAGCATCTCACAATCGTTGCTAGCTTTGACTAGGCCCGTTGGCCGATTAATTTGCTTTATAAACCTTTCATCTTGTTGTCATTGTTCTTTCTGGTTTTTGCCAAGTCATGATAAAATCTAAAGAAATCAAGAATGAACAACACGATTTGGGATAGGAACCGTCGTTCCTGTATCCATAGAAAATGGTGGTAAACACGAACTCATCTGCCAAACTGGTTTGGATTGAGATTTTTATAGGGTATCGGGGAACCATGTGATTATAAATTAGACTTGATCAAAACAGGCCAAAACTTGAAATCCAGCCTGTTTGACCTGCCCATGTCAAACTCTAATTATTCTTTACTTTTAAACTTTCTATTTGAAAATAAAAAATAGTGAAAGAAAAAAGATGATTGCAATTCGACATTTGCACATCACTGATTCGAGAATAAAACTATAGAATTTTGAAAAGAAACTGAAAATGTTTAGGATCGTTTTAATGTTAAAATAACCAAATAGATCTTTTTGTTTAGTTTTTTACTAACAAATACCAAACGATTCCCTATAAAATACACTATAATTTAATCATTATGATATCAAATAATTAAATAATATATATTTGAAATGATTAATTTGGACTAATTGGGTTGGTCGAGGTTGAACCATTGAATAACTTTGAAATACATTATATTTTGGGTTAATACCACTACAACACCCGAACTATCACGAAAATGCCACTTGTGTCCTATTGTTTCCAATATTCTATCTGTGTCCTCAACTATGATTCTTTGGTTCATTTGTATCCTTTCAATTTCGTTGACCGTTAAAGATAACAGTTGACCAAACGGTGGTCAAAGCAACGCTGACTATTGGTGATGTGGCAAAAACGTGGTGGACACATAAATGCCATGTACCTAGACACGTCATATTAGGTTTAATGTAAAATAACTAAAATTAAAAAATAACAAAAAGAAAACAGAATATCTAATTCCTTCTCATCTCTGCCGTGAGTATAAGCGACCCTCTACCTCCCCCTCATCGTCGCCATTGTTGCCACCGTCGGATTCTTCATCTGCGGGAGAATTAGGTTTACGATGGGTATCCGGAAGCGCTCTCTTCTTCCAGCCAATGCAATGGAGGATCTGGGATCCTCGTTGGAAGGACTCGACATTCCCTCGACTCCTTGCTGCCGCCAATCACTATCGCTACCCCCTGCTCCTCTCTCAAATCCTTCTTCCGCTCCAACTCTTCAAGTGTCTCACCAATCCTTTTTCCTCCCCTTCCCACTCTCATATGCAAGCTCTACAGCTTCAATGCCTCCACCGCCTCTTTCTTTCCTCTGGCGCCTTCAGATCTGAATCCGATCCGACAACCCCAATCTCAAATTTGTTGGCCAAGAAATTTCCGGTGATGGTGGTGATGTCGTTGTTCAGCGGAGGCTAGGCTGGTGTTGTAAGAAGCTAACCGTCGTTGAATTTATGGGGACAGTTTGGAGAAGGCAAACGTGGGAGGAGGGTGAACATCGATTTTTTGATACTGGTGGAAGAGGAAAAGAACAGGGGCGACGGAGTGACAGATGGGATTAATTTCCATTCTTGATTTTTTGGTACTGGTGGAAGAGGAAAAGAACGGATGGGGGAAGGAGTGACCGACGACGAGCTCTAGTGAAGTCGGCGACAATGAGGAGGAGAGGTGATCGTGGTCGGAATTCAATTTGGGGGAGGAGATGTCACTACACGGAGATGGGTTGGTGGGTGAGGGGTTATTTTCTTTAGTTATTTTTTGTGAAAAAAATATAAATCCAGATTAAAAAATTACACGTTAGATGCCACATTAGTGCTGACTAGATTTTCGGTTAAAAACTAACGGTCAACAAAAGTCAACACTAACAGAATCATAGTTCAGGACGCAGATGGAATATTGGAAACAATAGGACACAAGTGGCATTTTCGCGATAGTTCGGGTATTGTAGTGGTATTAGCCCTTATATTTTAGCCACTAAGATATAAAATAATAGCATAATATATATATTATACTAGAGAAAATAGCTTGTTTTAGAATTGCAAACCCATGATGTTCATTTGTTTTACTTGATGGGCAAATCCCGTGTAGGTCGGGCCCATCAACTCTTTTATTTTATGGTTAGCGGATAGCCCATTAAAATCCATGCATTAGTTTATTGTCTAATTTTTTTCTTTTTAGCAATAAAAAGGAGTACTGTTTTTTTCTTTTCATATATATTTTACCACTGCAGAGAAATAAAAGGACTTACAGAAAAAATTGACAATCCTGGACCCGTTTAAATCTGCATGTGTACGGTAAGTTGGCCCGCTCCACAGAGGAAAAAGAAAAAAATTAATACTACCTATTCTACCCTTCCTACAAATGCCCTTGGAGCAGGAAATTTGAAAGGGGGGAAGGGTTTTTTCCTCTCAGCTATTATAAGTTTTTAGTTTGAAAAGATAGAACAAATGTACTTGATGTGATTGGTTATGATCTTTGCTTTTCTTTAAAGTGGTCATGGTTCAAATCCATTGCTGGAGTGATTCGGAGATGTAATGGCTTGATGTCCCGAGGGCATGCTGATTCGAGGATTGAGGGTACAGAATGTTAGTGTTGTGGTATATGATACACGATTGAACCTCTCCCAACAACTCGAGTTATTGGGACCAACTGGTTTATGACATGGTATCAGAGCCTTCTGTAACCGAGAGGTCTTGTGTTCGATTCCCGGTGACCCCCATTTGTTAAGAACTTGGTATTCTTGTCTTCAGACTTGTGCAAACTTCAAGCCCTTGTGAGTGGCTTTCGTTTGAGGGGGCTTGTTAGTGTTGTGGTATATGATCAACAATTAAACATCTCCCAACAACTCGAGTTATTGGGACCAACTGGTTTATGATACGGAAATCTCTCCTGTGAAAGTGTTCGCCAGCACGTTGCCTTTCCCTGGAGTAAGGCTACTGGATTGTTTCTCCCACGAAAGCTTAAAATAGGATAGGATGCTAATAGCTACAATGAGATTATTTGAAAATTCAAATTCGGTGGAAATTAGTGTGTATTATTACTTGAAATCATGTAGAATTTATATAGAGTACAATAATAAATTTCTATAATAACACAACACTAATATGGAAAACACCTAACTTCTATAATGAATATAACTTTGCAAAATTACATAACAATGTTCATATTATAACATAATATATTACTGGTACAACTCATACTCTAATACGCTCCCCAAATTTATGGCAATTACTTTGAAAACCGAAACTAAAACTAACACAAGATTTTTTTTTAATGAGATCATTTAGATTGCAAAACGGGCCAGGCCCAATCGAAAATGATACAAGAAAGGGGTTACAAGGGTTAGAAGACCCAACAAAAAGGGATTTTTCCAAAAATAGCACCTTTTAAAAAAAATTACAAAAATAGCAAACCCCCGAAAATATTTACAAAATCGCACCCTTTTTTATGGACCGCACCTCCAAGGCTCTGATACCAGTAGGGACGAGAATGAGACAGCCAATAAGAGATTAACTTGAAATTGATTTGTAAAGTAAATGATATTGGAAATGACCAGATTAGCAAAATGTAAATACTGGAAATGACCAGATTAGCAAAATGTAAATACTGGAGATGACCAGATTAGCAGAAGATAAATACTGGAGATGACCAGTTTTGCATAAATAAATACTGGAGATGACCAGTTATGCACGAAATGAATAAAAGTTGAAGATGATTTGAAAAAGATGAAGTAAAACTTGATAATTTGATAGACTTCTTACACAGAAATTCTTGAGAGAAGATGATGGGAGGAAGTTTTGCAAGAGAGCAATTCCCACTCAAAACAACTCTACTTACAACAAGTGAAGGGAGTCTCCTTTTATAGAGGAATGGAGTCCCCTTTTGGTAAATAAATTGAAAAACATAATGATGACAATGTGGACACTTATATGATTATGTCACATGTCACAACAAAATTACATTTTTAATAAAAAGAAAAATAGATAATTTGTGGTCTTCTTTCCATAACCAAATTGAGTGGATTGGAAGTGGAGTCACTTCTTCTTTGTCTTTAGGATAGTGGGTTGGAAGTGGAGTCACTTCTTCTTTGTCTTTGTGGTAGTGGAAGAAGCAATGGGGTCACTTCTTCTTTGTTTTCAACTTAGTGCTCTTTGTTGGCAAAGGACCAAGCACTTCTTCATCCGGGTCATGGTTTTGGAACGTGGAATCTGCGTCAGATGTTGAGTTAGACGCCACATCTTTGAGAATTTGGAAGTATTCTTCTTCAGTCTTGGCGCCAGCTAAGAGAGCGCTGATTGAGGATTTTGTTTGCAAAAAATTGCGTTGAGGATTTTTCGATAACTTTGGACAACTCAAGATTGTTATTGAACCATTGGAGGACTTGAGGTTTGTAGGCCTGTTCTGGGCGAGGATTTGCAGCCCAATATTTGGCTTGAAGCTGCGGCCTAACATGGGTACCTTTGTGACAGCACATGTTTGGTAACTGAATTCCCAAGCAGTAATCCAAGGAACTTTGATGTAGTAACAAAATTTGAGGAGGGGGAATCCTGGACCAGAATATTTTTGACAGAAGGTTTGATATCCCTCTTGTATCTCAGTTGGATAGATATTTTCAGTTGGCCCAAAAAGATCCCACCAGTGCATAAACTAGTTGGGGAAAATGATGGGAGTTTTGTAATCCCAGAAAAAACTCCAGGAGTGTCGGTACATATGGTTTTGCTTGAAGAAGGCATTAATCCAAGCTTCATGGTAATCCCAGTAATTGAAGGATTGGCAGATTTGCGGGTGGTTAAGAGCAATAGTAGCAGGGAATTTTTGGTTGGTGTTTGGGCTAGTAGGCCATTGGCGAGGGTGGATAATTTGGTGGATTTTGCAGGTTGAGTGGGTATTGAGTGTTTTGTCTGAAGGATCAAATTTGTGGGAAAATGTGACTGATCTAGTTTCTGTGAGGATAAGTTCATAATATTTGTGGGTTTTGTTGAGGGATCTTGGTTTGAAGAACCACTCATTGAGGAAATGTTTGGCAGTAACATTTGGATATTGATGGTAGAAACCATCTTCAACAACGAAAATGGGTTGAAAAGTGTTTTTCTTAAAATACGTTTGAAATCGATTTTGAGGGGTTTGGACAACCACCACCTCTTGGGTTTTTGGAAAAACGGTTTTGAGAGGGGCTATCGAAGATGCCACCTCTGTTGCGGTAGGTGCAACATCAAGATGATGTTGCTGATAGATTTGTTTGGTTTCTTCGGAAGAGATGGGTGTGAGTAGGATGCCACTTGGCGTTTGAGTATTTGAAAGAATTAGTTTAGAAGGGGAAATTGTTGAGGAAGTTGAAGTTTCAGTGGGAAGCTTTTGTTTAGAACCAGAAACGGCAATACATTTTTGAAGGTAATTTTGGGCTTCAAGAGGAAGCTTATCAATATTGATTAAAGCTTTGGATGAACTTGAGTGTGAACCAGAATCATCAGAACTTCCTTCATACTCACTTGAATGATCAGGGCTTCCTTGTTCATCATCAAATATCTCTCTCCATGTTTTGATTTTGATTTTCTCTTTATCTCGCAATCTAGTGGTAGGAGGCATTATGACTGGAGATTGCAAGCCTGAGAGTTTTCCGCACTTCGTCCTCCCTGCAAAAATTCCCGAGTAAGGAAGTCTGGAAGAGAGTTTGAAGAACCATTTATAAATTGTATGTCAAAATAAAAAATGCTAAGGATGGCTTGCCATCGTGCAAATATTTGTTTAGAAGCAAGGTTTTGAACATCTTTTTCCAAAATGTATTTTGCTGATTGGCAATCAATGCGTAGTAAAAATTTTTGATTGAGCAAATCATGCTGAAATTTTTAGATGCATAAAACAATAGCAAGCAGTTCTTTTTTGACAGTGGAATAATTGATTTGGGTAGGGTTCCAATGCTTAGAAGTAAAGCGTACCAACAACTCCTTATCATTTTGAATCTGCTTAAGGATTCCTCCATATCCTAGGCGAGAGGCATCGGTTTCGACAATTTTAGGGAGAGAAGGATCACTTATGTGAAGGCACGGGAGACTCTGAACCTGCCTCTTAATTTGCTGAATTATTTTGGTATGCTGGTCACTCCAGGGAGGGGGACTCTTTTTCAATCTATCATGGAGAGGTTTACAAAGAAGATTGATGTTGGGATAAAAGTCAAGGACATAGTTTAAACTACCCAGGAACTGTTGTAATTGATTTTTGTCTAAAATTTGATTAGGAAATTTATCAGCAAATTGAAGAGATCTTTCGATTGGAACAATTGTTCCTTGACTAATGTAGTGACCCAAAAAAACGTATCTTAGTTTGAAAAAGACAAAGTTTTGGTTTAGAAACAGCCAGACCGTTACGTCGAGTAACTTCAAGAAATAAATTGAGATGTTTGAAATGTTGGTCAATGGACGAAGAAAAAACCAGCACATCATCAATATAAACTATTATGAAATCAAAATAAGGAGAGTAGATTTGATTCATAATTCTTTGAAATTCTGAGGGAGCATTTTTTAAACCAAACGGCATGACGTTCCATTCATATTGGCCAAAGGGAACGGTAAAAGTAGTTTTATAGTGGTCTGTTTCTTTGATTTGGATTTGCCAAAATCCGGATTTCATGTCAAATTTAGAAAATATTAGGGACTGTGAAAGTTTCTGGAGTAGATCCTTTTGGTTGGGGATAGGATACCTAATCCACTTCAGAGCCTTATTCAACTGTTTGTAGTTTATAACAAGACGAGGAACGCCACGTTCCTTTTCTGCATTATTAATGACATAGAAAACAGAACAACTCCAAGGGGATTTGCTAGATCTGATAAGGCCCTTTTTGAGCAATTCTTTAATTTCTTGTCGACAATGTTTTTCAAGGTCTGAATTCATTTGGATAGGCCTAGCCTTGGTGGGAATGAGATTTTCTGTGGAATCTTTTTCGTAAGGAAGATCTACCTGATGTTGTTTTTTATGCCAAAAAGCATTGGGTGTATCAGCACAAATAGAGCTTTCAATGTGCTCTTTTAAAGAGTTTATTCGTTTTTGCAAAAGAGGTTGAGAAAGCTGTTGTAAGATTCGCTGAAAATGTATCTCATCATGCAAATAAGATATTTGATTAGTTTTACAACGAATTATATGGTGTATATATTTTATAGAAGAACGTCGTAAAACATTTAGGATTCGAACTTTTGGTTTTTGGAGAAATGAGAATTCAACATTGTTTCCTAACACAACGGTGTTAATTCCTTGGTCGGTGACGGTAAAAGGTTTTAGAAGATTTAGAAAAGGTGTCCCTAAGATCACCTTTTGTTGCATATCACGTACTAGGACAAAAGGAGTTTTGAATTCAACATTTTGATGACAAATTAAAGCATTAGAAAGTTTATATTGTATTTGAAGAGGTTGAGAGTTAGCAGTAGATAGACGCTCGAGGGTCTTTTCATAGTACTTAGTTGGAATTAATCCTTCTTGGATGCAGTTCATGTCTGCTCCTGTATCAAGAAGGGCCACTGTTCTTAAAGTAAAATCAGAAGAAACCTGAATATTAATGACAACATACCATTTTTGGGTAGTAATGGTAGATAAAAAACATAGAAAATCGTCATCAGTTAGCATTTCCTCTGTTTCTAAACTATTGGTTGCGTGAGGAGTTTCATCGAAAAAGTTTTCGGGGCTAGATGTTGATGGCTCTTCTAAAGGTTTGAGAGCTATTAAAGTTTGTAATATTTCATGATCACTATTTTGTACCTGTCGTAATTGTTGAATTTCTTTCTTAACAATATCCAATTCCTTTTGGAAGTCAGGAAGAGAAGGATTGTGGGAATCATTATTACTATGTCGAGAAAGGATATCTTTGACACTATACGTCGAACCTTGATGAAAGGAATTGGTAGGTGGAATAGTCACAGGAGGTTTCTCCATGTGCTCATGAAGCTTTTTGAAATATTTTTTCCTTTGAGATGAGGATTATCAATATTATTGATTAGATCTAAAATAAGCTCTTGATCTTTGGTTAAAACATTGATAGAAGATTCAGAACTTTCATCGATGTCATCAAATTGTAAAGCCTGAAGATTCTCATCATCATTAGAAGAAGAAGAAGAAGAATCCTCATGAGAAGAGTAGTGTTGGAGAAAAAGATTATTGATTTTGTCATGAATCTCTTTATCAAGATTAAGCTCATTGAGCTTCTTTTTTATACGACAATATTTGGAAATATGACCTGTTTTTCCACAACGGAAACAAGTAATGTTTTTATTTTCATTGTTAGATCGTGGTCCCTTATCTGGGCGGGGATTCCTAGAGAAATGAGATTTTTGATTCGTGGTTTTAAAAGATCGGTAGGGACGATCACGATGTTTTTTATGAGGTTTGGTGCTACAATCCTCACAGTTAGATTTGGAAGAAATTTTTGAGTAAGATTCATCAAACTGAGCACAAAAAGATCCTAGTTCTTTTCGAGTTAGTTTTTGTTCGCGTTTGATCTGTTTTTGAAGTTTTAAATCATGGCAAATTTGTAATCCTTCCTTTTGTATAAAGCTAATAAGTTCTCCGTAAGTGAGTTGCTCATAAGGAATTTGACCATTAAAAGTGTCTTGGATTTTGTTTCGGATTTTATCTCCTAAGAGACGGGGTAAACCGGCTAAAAACTTTTCTTTCCAAAATGGTTGATTTCCATCTTCTCTTTGCATAACCCTAGTTAAAAAGGTGTCTTTGTACCATCGGAAGTCATGAAACTTTTTACAACAAAGATTATAAAGTAGTTCGGCATTTTTATCTTTAAGATGTGAAGGATCTCCAATAAAATCTTTTGAAATGGCAAAAATCAGAGATGCAACTGCATCTTGAGAAGATTGATTATTGGAGTCTAAAATAGGAGTTCCAGAAGAATCACGTTTGACAGCTGTAAAAATAGTACTCTGGTCTTCTGCGATTAAGATATTATCCCACCAACCCTTTAATTGACCAGCAAAGCCGGCTATAAGTAGTTCAGCTATAGCGTAATCAGAAGTTTGATTTTGTGTTTTGTAAGCATTAGCTACCATGGTCATTTGTTGAAGAAGGTTCAAAATTTGATATTCTGAAAATCCATCAAGATTCCATTCGTAAATAGAATTGGAGTTGTATTTATTTTGGATAATGGTGGGTTTCTCTTCGAGAGCTAAATCAGGTGCCGTGGGACGTGGGTAATACATCTTAGATGCAGAGGGTTGGTTCCATCGGAGATGATTGATTTCTGTTTCAATATGATCTTCTAGGTCTTGAATTACTTCGGCTGAGTCATCGACGATTTGATCCTCGTTGCTCGTGGATTTTGAGTCCGAAATATAAGGAGTCTTAGAAACGGATAGTTGTGTAGAAAGTTGTTTAAGACGTTTTTCTATTTCAAGCTTAAATTCAATACTAGATTCTTTAGAAACTTCAAAAGGTTTGAAAATGGGGGAATTAAGTTTGTTGGAAGGAGGAATAGGAGTATTAGAAGTAGACGCAAAAGACAGAGGTAAACTGATTTCAACATTAGTAAGTTGATCTCCTAAGGTCTGAAGAAATCGGTTTGTATAATTGTTTTGTTCAATTAGACGTCGAATATCTTCTCCTTTGACATGGTCACTATTTTCTTGTCTTAATTTAAAAAGAGAAGCTTGAACTGCTGTTCCATAATAAGAAAAATTAACAGGAGCATTAGGGGGTGAATAGATTGGATCTTAGAGTTATTAGTAGTTGACCAAGTCATAGGCTTGGTTTGAACATTTATCGAAGATTGAGAAAAGACTTGTTCGAACCAATTAAAGAAAGAATGGTGTTCTCGTATATTATTGAGATAATCATAGAAAGATTTTTTTATAAGTACACGTTCTTCTTTAGAGTAATCAGTAAAAAATTGCTCGCGTTTAAAACGGTTTCGTTGGGAATAGAAATCATGGCGAAGAAATTCTTTGTTGATTTTGAACTCTTGTGTAATGACATCAAGAGCAGAAGGGATTTCTTCTTCAGGAAATGCAGCTTGTGAGGCAGTAGGAGACATATTTGGTGTTCTCGAGGTATTTATATTGGGAAAAAGAGTTGTGGGAGGTGGTGGAGTATAAACTGGCTGAGGTATGTTGTTGGAGTTGTTGATTCCTCGTAGATCATAGTTGAGTGTAGAGGAGGTATGTCGAGTGGGTGTTGGTATGGGAGAAAGATTTCTACAAGATTGGCTTCTAAGAAAAGTATTGATGCGCTGTCGAGCATCGTCTGTCAATTCAGGGTCTATATCAGAAATGCTAGAGATGGAATTCCTAGCAAAAGAGATGTTAACAGTACCATCAAGATGTTGAGTAATTTGATTAACCTGACGATGGTCGATGCTTCTGGGAATGGTAGCTCCTTCAAGGGTCCATTCTGCAGGAAGAGTAACTTCTCCCCATTTGATAGTTTTGGGAGTAACAGTGTTAGTACGAGTTAAATCAGTTTGCCAAAGTATAGTTTCTCCTTTTGTACCATATTGAAGAGCTTTAGAAGAGAAAGCAGATTTCATAGCTTTATAGTGTAAGTGGTAAACCAAAGAGATAGGTAAAGATCCTTGTTGGATTTTATAGTTGAAAGTTTTTATTTGTAGGGTTAAAACATCTAAAATATTTTTGTCATGAAGAGAGACAGTAAAGTTTGGAAAACAATTGAAGTAAATTGGGCCATTACAAAGACATGATTCAACAGTTCCAAGTAAAGAGTCGTTAAACTCAAGAAACCGACAATCTCGTAGAACCATTAAAATAGCAGTATTAAGGCCTTCTTTGGATAGAGGCTTAATCCCTACTTGAACTAACCCAATATGGATGTAGTTGTACTTCTTTTTGTGTTGTTGAATAGAATTTTGAGACAAAAGTTTGATAGTTTCATAGTCATTGAAAAGATGAATATCTCTTTCTTCGGTTTTGATGGTATAATCCATTTTATTGAGGAAGTTAAATTTGCTTTGCTCATAAATTTCCTTTTGGGCAATCCTAGGAATTTGCCAATTATCAATTTCTTTACTAACAGTTTCAAAATTAATTTCTTCTTGATTGATCACACGGTTCCCGGTGATGTCAGAATTAGAGGAAGAAGAGGAAGGTCTAAAAATCGAACTCATGACTAGATAAAAGAAGGTAAACAAAGGTTGGATCTAACTTACAGGTGAGATAGGTTAACGGCCAAAGACGGTCTTACAACTCTCTCACAAAGGACTCAGCTAGGATCTAACCATGGGGTACCCATCTGTCAACTAATAATAAGCAAGAAGATTTAGACTAACCCTTTCCCCCCAGGCTCAGATAGGTTAACCGCACCTGGAGGGTGCGTTTTATATATAAACCGCACCTCTAAGGTGCGGTTTATTATCCTGGTCCAAAACAGCATCTTGGCCATGCGGTTTCAGGTCTGACCGACATAAACCGCACGACCGAGGTGTGGTTTTGGCCTGACCTAGCAAAACTGCACCTTGGAGATGCGGTTTGCTTCTCCAAAACAAAACCGCATCTTCAAGGTGGTTGTTGCGGCTATCAAGCATCTAATTAAGCAAGATCCAGACCTGAAGGTGAAAGTCATAATCGCTGACATTGCAAGTCGTTATGGTTAAATGATTAACTATAAGAAGGCGTGGCATGGAAAGCAGAAAGCTCTGGCCGCCGTCTTTGGTGATTGGGAAGAATCATATGCATTCCTTCCTAGGTTAATTTTGGCATTGGAGGCGTCTAACCCTGGTACTGTTTTCTCCCCTCGATACCAAGATGAAGAGATACAACCCCCAGAGCTAGGTAATAAACGCCATTTCAGACGACTTTTTTGGGCATTCAAGCCATCTATTGATGGTTTTGGCTTCTGTGTCCCTGTGATCCAACTGGATTATACATTCCTTACCAGCAAGTACAAGGGCACTCTCCTGATTGCCAGTGGGGCGGATGTAAACAGACAAGTCTTTCCTTTAGCCTTCGCCATTGTTGAGGGAGAGAATGCTGATAGCCATGGATGGTTTTTCCGGCAAATTCAGCTCCACGTCAATAGGAGGACAAACCAGACAATAATCTCTGATCGGCATGCCGGCATTAGAGCTGCCATCTTAGATTTTGATCCAGCCTGGAAGTGGTCCCAAAGGTGGTGCATACGACACTTCATGAGCAACTGGAACCATCATTTCAAGAGGAAGAAGCTTGCTGATAATTTGTGGTGGATTGGTAAGCTCTCTACCAAGAGAAAATTTTTTAGGAGAAGTTGCAGAAGATGCGCGAGTCATGCCCTGAAGGGGCACAGTGGCTGGATGGACACGACCTATCCATGTGGACATTTCATAAAGATGGAGGGACAAGATGGGGTATTGCCACAACGAACTCAAGTGAGAGTATCAACTCTGTCTACAAGGCCGTTCGTTCACTGCCAATCCCTCCCATTGCGGAGATGACTTTTCGGAAAACAAATGCATGGTTCGTCAATCGAGTCCACTGGGCAAGGACGAACGAGGCACATGGAAAGGTCCATGCCTATAAAGTCACCAAAGTAATGGAGAATGACAAACGCAAGAGCAGTCGACATAGTGTAACCGTTATGAATCGGGCAAATGGCGAGTATAGCGTGACGACCGGACATCGGGAGGATGGTAGACCGGGGGGCACCGCCATGAAGTTTTGGTCAATTTCAGGAAAAAGGTTGGTGAGTGCTCATGCCAGAAGTATCAGGGGAGAAGGTGGCCTTGTTCTCATGCAATGGTCGTAATTAAAAACAGTAGCAAAGACCCCTGTCAATTCGTTAGTCCATTCTTCAATATCGACTCACTCAAAAACACCTATGGGCGGAGTTTCCGTGCATTGCCTGATGAAGCTTATTGGCCGCTGTACGAAGGAACTTTGACCATCCCGTCGTTTGGACAGAGGCGTGATCCGGGTGGCCCGAGGAAAAAGATAATTCAGAACGAAATGGATCAAAGCGGAAGACCACCACGAGGCCCAAGACGATGTTCAATATGCAAAGTTCCAGGACATGATAAACGAAGGTGTCCAGGACCGATTGCTCCGCAAACACCGGGTCCTAATGTGGCGGACTCAGCTAATGCAAATTGTTGATTGATGACTTCTTTGGCAAGTAATTGTGAATTGTTGAGATGACTTCTTTGGCAAGTAATTGTGAATTGTTGATTAATCGAATTTGGATATATCAAGTTAACAAGAAAAAAAAATGGACAAAGCCAATTGCATAGAAATAAAAACAAATTAAAACAACACTCAATTAAATAAACTAAGATAAGAGGAATAGTTCCAAGTACATATAATTAAAATTCAACTCAAAATAAATCTCAAGGAAGTCCACAAGCTTTACCGGAACTGACGGTTTTCTTGCTCCTTGTACGACGGCCTACAGGAGTAACAATAGGTGGTTCCGGTGGCAAGTTTCGAATGGCCGAGGTAGTGTGGTGCTCATCGCTGCTGTGTCGGCGGAGAGGCGGCGCTTCCGGGGTCGAGCGGGGGACATCTGCGCTCATACAGTGAGGAGTAAGAGGCCACGGATGATGAGGGCGAGTCCATGGGGTGAATTCGTGGGGCGCCGTCATAGAGGAACCATCATACCAAGTACCTGATGATGTAGGGGGATCTTGGGGGTAGACCGGGCGAGAGTCGTAGTATTGTTGGCGGGGAGATGGGGGGTAGACCGGTCGGGAATCGTATAATGGTTGGCGGGGTCGTTGTATGAGATCGGGTTGGGATCATATGGGGATTGATGGTAGGTCGAGCGGGGATCGTAGTATGAGCTTGGGTGGGGATCGTTGTGGATGGAGGGGAGGTGCTCTTGGGATGAACTCGGGCGGGGATATTGGGCGGAACTCGGGCGGGGATCTTGGGCGGAACTCGGGCGGGGATCTTGGGAGGAACTCGGGCCGGCACCATGTGTCACAACCAATGGGGCCGGCACTTTCCACGCCTGATATGGCGTTATGTCGGGCACGTTGGGCCTTTCCCGAACCCTCTTGCTCTTCTTTCTCTCGTATGGCGGTGGGGGATCGGGGACATCAACTTGTACTGGAAGTGGCGGGGGTGCAGGCATGGGCGGATATCTACGATGATCCCGACCCTGAGCTCTGATACAACCAAGCAGATTGTTTGTCATCCTCTTGATGAAGCTCACATCTTCATTGGCCAACTCAACTCTCCTGGCGGTCATATCTTTGATCCGCTCGATCCCATCAACCTAAATCACAAAAACAAAGTTAGAATTTTTTTTGGAACCAAGTAATAAATTTAATTGTTTAGACGGAATATACTTACCAATGCACCATCGGCCGCACCCTCCGGAGTCATGTACCGAACCGATGTTTGCCGATATCGATCCAAGTATGGGTCATGATACCCCATTCGACCCACTCGAGTTGGAGTGACAATATCCTGGCCTTGTCGGTTCTCCCACATCATGATGAATTTCGCCAACTTCGTGGGCCAATCGTGAGTACCTTGCCGACCATCTCGGTGGTGAAAGGCCCTTTGACGATCGGGGACTTCCAATGGAATGCACTGCTATCGAAAAAACTGACGGAGGCATTGATCCGACAAGTGTCACTCCACGGTCCCAAAACAAATTAGAGGGACCCTCGTGCACCATTGCCCGATATGACCGGGGAATTGCTGGAGATGCCAATGAACGATGTTCTTCGGGTATGGATCGAAGACGATCTACAAGAAAGAAATGAGTAACTTAAGTTTATCAGATTTGGAAAAATACATGTAGTCCATGAAAAAAAGATATAAATGGATCGAAGTATAGAAGTTACCTCTCCTTCCCAAAGTCGCTCAAACCTCCTCCGATACTCGACCAACTTGTATTGGGCAAGGTTGTCGCATGTTGTGTGTCCGAGCCACCTTATTAATAAGACAATAATTAAAATACAATAAGCTAAAACACAAGGGAAAATGTGTTATGAAAAACATGATGGGGTATGAGAAGTTTACCTTGTACCATAAGCTTCACCTCTTAGGGGATGATCGATTGGCCAATCCCTGTCGAGACGTTGGACCGGTGCAATCGATGGCATATGCTCCCAAGCCCAAAATTGGAAGATGAACATTGCGCCGACGACCTCCCTCACAGATTTTAGAGACGCATTGCACATATTGTGGTAGATATTAGCTCGCCAAGCCGATGCCCAGCTAAACTCCCCCATCTCCTCCCAACTACCAAGGATGATCCTAAGCCATCCACAGCTAAGGAGATTGCTTGATTTTTTTGGAGAAGAACACTCCTCCGATCGTGCCTATGAGATAGACATGAGCATATATTTCCTTCTCATCCTCCAGACTTTCCATAGTTAGGGGATGAGTTTCGTAATGGTCTCTAAAATACTTCGTCAACCAAGTAATTGAGACTTGGTGTTTCCTCATTGGTGGCAAGCGATCGGTCGCATCAACGCTCCCCTTGAATGGTACTTTCACCCCCAAAACACTGTGGATGAAATGATCCCAACCGGGCATACCGTCACGATCCTCGGGAGGATGATCACTCACGCACACCGGTTTGCCGTCCATGGGCAGATGGGTTAGGATGGCGACATCCTTTAGCGTGATGGTGGCCTCTCCTTCTCTAAAGTTGAAACAATGGGTCTCCTTCCTCCATCTCTCAGCTAATGCGGTGATGAGTTGGCGATCGACTTTGATGTCGTTAAAATGCCTAATCGGGTCCAACCGTGCCCTTTTGAGAAAGGGCAAGATAGCTGGGTGGAATGGGAACACATTGGTCGTACCCCCCTGTAGCAGAGTATTGTTTGTGCCTCCTAGCGAAAATTTACATGTTAATTATTATATATTAGTAAGGGTTTTTTCTTATAACTAAATTAAATAAATTAAATTATTTAACTTCGAGCAAAATTTTATTATTATAAAAATACATTTCATATAATTAACATAATAACATTCTAAATCAATAATAATTTAAAGAGATACATACATATTATCATAAAACAAACATCCTAATTTAATTAACATAATAACATTCTAAATGAAAAATAATTTAAAGAGATACATACATATTATCGTAAAACAAACGTACTAAATTAATTAACATAAATAACATTGTAAATGAATAATCATTTAAAGAGAAACATACATATTCAAATATTTGAAATTAATAAAATTCATTTTGTACACATAAAAAATAAATCATATTGGTTGTTAGGTAAATAATTTAATCGTATTGGTTGTTTTAAATAATTTAATCGAATATAGAGCAACACTCGTTAGACTTTTAGAAGAGGTATACATCTTCTTAGAAACACAGTCTTTTTGACACAAAAAAGGGGGGATCCGGGGATCTCTTAATACCCGATTTTCCCAGGGAATGGGAGGATCTGATAATCGCTTAAAACCTCATTTCCTTAGACGTGCATCTCTTTATAAAGAGTCGAAGTAAGTGGTGCTATGTATTCGATTAAATTATTGAAAACAACCAACACGATTAAAAATTCAGCATAAATTTATTTTATATTCCGCTAAATACATTAGTAAAATAAAAGAAAGACAAATGATGAAGAATTGTATGTACCGGGTGATCGTTCCAAACATCCCTTGACCGATGGTTGGGTTGGTCGTACAAGTCGGTTGGATCTAACGGTCCTTGCTCGAGATAATATCGTTGGTTGTATATATCCACGTCGTCCCCAACCTACGAGAAAATAACAACGAGGTTAGTACATTGATTAATTAAAAAGCTTCTAACGACAACAAAAATTAAACCAGAATAATGAGTACGTACCGCTAGAAATTCATCAACATAAACTCCCTCTCCTTGCCACCACTCGCTCATTTTTTTCGGTAAACTCGGACAGAGATTCGGCTTGGCGGGTTTGAGTAAAAAACCAAAGAAATGTTTTCTGATGGCAGATCGGACTTAGCCGCAACCAACAGACCACTAATTCCTAGGCTTTTGGGAGGGGAGGGTTTAGAGAGATAAATTCTAGAGAGAGAAGGAAGAATGGGTTGTGGTGTGAAGAAATGAGAGGGGAAGGGGGTATTTATACTTATCAGACCGCACCCTTCAGGGGCGGTCTGGTAATTTTCCCTTCGCAGAAAACGCTCCCTACCGATGCGGTTTGCGATTCACGAGGCGCTGACCGCTCCTTGCAGGCGCGGTCCTCGATCCATGGCGTGGATCGCTGACCTGGCGTGCGGTCCGCCGTCCGATCGCGCATTCATCCAACGGTCTTGAAGACCGTTCCGCAGGTAAAGCACACCGCACCTTCCTAGTGCAGTTTGCGTGCTGACGTGGCATGGAACGCACCCCTAAGGTGCGGTTTATAAGTAAAACGCAGTTGTGGGGTGCGGTTTACTTATAAAACGCACCTCGAGGGTGCGTTCCATTAAAAACGGTACTATTTATGTAAATTTTTTCAGCTGGGTGCTGGTTTTGTAAAAAAAAAAAATTTAACGTGCTATTATTGGAAAATTTCCAACAAAAAAGGCCCAAAAATAATCTAGAACCTAATAGGGCCAAGACCAAGGACCAAAGCATTGTCCAGCCAACAAACCCTAGCCGCCTCCCTCTAGCTTCCTCCACCGCCACGGCCCAGCGCCCATGTACACCCACCAGTCACCGCCACCATGCGCCAAGAGGGGTGTGATTCAACTGAACTCGGATGGTGGGGTGAGGAAAGACGTCATCCAAGCAAACCACCCCGGGCCAAATCGTTGGCAGCCTCCCGTCGAACAAACACAAGGGAAACGAACAAAGCGACTGGACGGCCAGCAAAAGAACCAGAGGGACAAAATCATCTGCCTTCAAGCTCTCCAGACCGTGTCCTTGCCAACGCCTACATCTCCGAATCACTAAGCTCTACAAAGTGAAATAAGGAGGTAGACAAAGGAAAGAAGAGGTGAAAACAAGCTATATCTATGACAGATCTAGCCTTCATTTTGCATCTAAGGACGGCCACATCTCCAGATCTGAGACAACAGACCAGATATAAAGAAGGGGGAAAAAATCTATACACAGATATAACTGCTACTAATTCCAAACTTCGCTCAAGAAAACCACGCCCTCACGAGAATGTTGACGATGGCGATGATGAACTGGATGTAAAGAGATCTCTTGCCAAAACTGTCTTGCATGTATGTGATAGGGATGGGATACGGTGACAACCCCCTCAGGGGGTTGTGAATCTCACAACCCACTTCCTAGCCATTGGATACGCTTTCTCTCCTATGTCTTTTTTAAAAAAAATTGATGGTTAGGATTAAAAGAAGGGTATTTCTTTCTAGCCATTGTATTAATTAAAACTAATAATATTCAAACAATTCATTCATAGATAAAGAAATAACCAACTAATAAAATTGTTGTTTGCATAAACAACCACAACAAATTTTTATGTTCTGAAAGCAATGCAAAATACATTCGTCGTCTACACTTTTAAGTAAGTCTCTTTCAATGCATCCCACTAAACAATCATTAGAAAACTTACTGTCAATTCGACTTTGAAACTTGATATTAGTTCAAACTAACAATGTTATGTCTATACTTAAAGTTGCAACTAGTAGAATCAAAACTAGTTTTAGAAGCAAATAAACTGACGGATATGACTAACACACTTTTGTCTCCATAATTATTTGAGATAATTCATCAATTTATTTCAATTCATGTAATCTCATAACATTATGATAATACCGAACAAGTTGTTGTCGAATAATTATCATGAATGGAACAATTAAATTAATTATTTCTTTATCAATTATTAAACAAATGATGAGATGTGGTGTAGTGGCAAAATATCCTTATATTACTTGTAGGTGTTGGATACACATATATGTGATGTATTTTTTACCTTACAAATATTGCCCCTGTCCTGGGACAAGGGCAATATAGGCATGTTCTGCCTATTATTGAAAACACATATTGATTGTAGTACTATCACTATCATATCTGTCATATCATGATCTTACCATTATGGTAAGACTAACTGCACATGATACTACTAATACGTATAATAATAATATCATGATATGTTTCCGTTCATCAATCATCAATCCATTCATAGTCATGTCAGCTGAGAAGACAGACTTGGTGGTACCATCGAATAGAATATAGAGGACTTCTTCCTCTTTAGTGGGCGATGATGTCATCAAATTATATTCTAGCTTATACTAATATCATATCATGCCATAATAATTATTTCGTAACGATAATATTATGATATATTTGTTAGTGATATAATATCATCATTTTGTCTAACATAAAACTTCGCACCAACAGAATATCTCTATCATACTAAAATCATATCATTGTCAATGGTATTTTCTTGATATCATAGTGCTACGATGATCAGAAAATTTCCGAACGTTTCAATGACAAAACGTGTGGTTCTTAGCATTATCGAACACAACAGGACTCCGGCACGGCCTGAGCCGCAACCGCGGCACGACAGTATTGAATCATGGTCAAGGTCGCGCCCCGCACACAATGCTCGCATCGATCAATATTGTCGAGGCCGTGGGCGCAACGCCCGTAGGCAAAGAATGGTGCTCCGATAAACAAATCCCAGGTGCAGACAACGTAGTAATTACCCTGCTGGTACGCAATGTACAGCTCTTTGTCGACCAAAGTCACCCTGCAGGGATTCCATATCCTGGGGGAGAACACTTCCTTGCCTCAGGCGTAGTTGCAGAAGTCGGTGTCGCCGGTGGGGGTTGCATACCACTCGATTGTTTCGATCACGGAAGCTTAAATTCTTCTTCTTCTTGTGCCAAGTTGTTATACTAACAACGAGATTCATTAAGGGTAAAAGGATAAACTAACACAAAATAAAAAATTAAAATTAAAAAAAAAAATTCAATCCCCTTCCTTCCCCTCTTCGTCTCTCGATCTCTTCTCCTCTGATATCCCCATTGGCGCTTCTCTATCGTACTCTCTCATTCACCACCGACAAGATTGCAGTCGGCACTTCTCTTCCGTACTCTCTCCTTCGCCATCGGCAAGATCGCCGCTATTGAGAGATTTTGGTGATAGAGCAAGATTTGTACTCTCAAATCAAAGCCGCGATGTCTCTTGCGATGGCAATTGTGGCTGCAAAATCTGAAATCTCTGATCGAAGCAGCGATGTCTCGTCAATTTAGGCCGTGAATTCCATCGTCCATTCAAGTTGTGGTGAGACCACAACCGCCATGTACCTTCGCTTGCATGCTCTGAAGCTACAAACAAAAGCCACGAGGGGGTGAGGCAGCGTGACAGTCACAGGTTTCACGATCGTTCTCTCTTTTGCAGGTCCAGGTTTCCCAGGTTGGATGACGCTGGCGATTCTGTTGGAAAGTGTATCAGGCAGGCGAGATTCGGCAGGAAATCAGTTTCTCTCAAGCGTCAGTCGTCGGGCAATTTGATTTGGTACAAATTACAGGTCGAAGATTCTGAAAGAAGATGGTTTGTTCTTTTGAACGAAGCGCACATCTCCTGGCTCCAAGGAGTCCTTCAAACAGCAGCCATGAAACACTGGGCCTTTCCTCCTTCTTGCACCAAGAGATTCTTGGGCCGCGTTATTCATGTCGAGAAGCTTTGCAATCGACAGGGAGTTTTTCTTCACATCTTTGAGCAGGTGACGGCCAGAGGGTCTTTCAAAGTGCTGATTCCCTCCTCTGGCCCCAAAGTTGGCTGGGCGGGTTTGATTAATCTGCTGCAATCGTTCTACAACTCCGAGCTTCAGAAACGCTTCTGCTCCTCTGTGGATCCTTCTTCGTCTCATCTTACCGCGACGTTTCAGCTTCCTCCGGCTCCAAGACTTCCATCGACAACCATTCCAGGAGTTACTTACGCGGAAGCGGTGAAAGGTGGGGGTTTCTATGGTGCTGGAAACTGCAAAATCATGGGTAGCGACTCTGATAGATTCATCGATATTGGTATGAAAGGTGTCTCGGAGAGAAAAGAGCTGCTTGGCAGGAGCTTGGTTATTAATTTTTGTTCTCGTGGGTCGGCTTTTATAAATTCTGACGTACCAGAGCTTGGGCTATTGATGATAACTTTGGTTTCCATGAGTCTGCTAATGGCAATTGGCTGTTAGTTTGTTCGAGTGTTATGGAAGCCATTCGGATTAGGAAGCTTGATAAGATGAATTTAAGAGATTTCACTGTCAAGATCTTCCCATGGTCGGAGAATAGTCTGGTTCAGAATTATGATGATGTTTAGATTCTTGTTTTTGGAATTCCCCTGACTCTCAAAAGCATTGATCTGGTGGTGACCATTGGGAACTTTTGTGGTACATTTGTGGAGATATACTGGAACTCCTGGAGTCTTGATCTCGTTAGAATCAGAATCAAGAAGACCAGGAAGGTCCCTGAATCTATCCCTCTTCAGTTTGGATCGGATAGGTTCACAGCCTCGATCCTTGTTTCCCCGGCGACGGCCAGTGACGACTATTTTCATCATCAGAAAGTTTGCAATTTTCAAAAGGAGAAGGTGAACCGTCATCCCTTGACTAGTAGAGTGCGCAACTATCCATGCATTAACGTGCAGAATGAAGATTCGAGAGCTTGGAAAAAACGGGGCGCTGTAGCGGCCAACATTTCTTCTCTTTCGGTTAAGAGGTCGATCTGAAAAGCATGTCCAATCTGGTTGGGCAAAAACCCTCCTTCTTTGGACCTAAGCCTTTGCTCCCCGACCCTTCCATCAACCCGGCCTCCCTGTGTTCTCGAGAGAAGCCCTTGCTCACCTTTGAATCTTTTCGAGCTTTTAGCCAGTTGGTGCCTTTCCCCTGAACCTCCCCTCCCCTTTCGATTCTCCTTGAATATCCTAAGCAACTATCAGATCTTGATCAGCCTATCTTGCTCAGATTTCTCCATATTTTATGTTCCCATGTCCCAACCCTTGTCCTCCAATTTCTTCCCGTCCCGTTCCCCCAAGCCTATTATTTGCGACCTTGAAGACCTTTCGCCAACCAATTCCACCCAAACCCCCCATCCTCCCCTCCCAATCTGATGCTCCCTTCCCCGGATTGGCCGCCTTCTTCTTCCCCTTCCTCCCTCTTATCCTTGGTTCCTGAGACCCAAACCCTGCTATCCCTACCAGCGACCCAAACCCTTCCATCCCGCTTCACTTCAGACTACCCCAATCTTCCTTCACCCTCTTGTACTACCGTTGTGGAGTAAAGGCTATGGGACCTCGATGAATACCCTTTCGACTCTTCTTCTTGGTCAGTTGCTCTGTGGATTTGAGTAATTTATTCGGTTTGGAACATGAGGAAGGTCAGGGCAGATTAGAAGAGATTATCACTACCGCCGCGGTCTCAATGCACAAGAAGAAAATCAAAAGTGCTCGTTCAAAGCTCGAGATGGAAAGAAAGCGACTGGGCCCTGTGTCTCCCTCCCCAACAGGACCAATAGGATGTAAAAAGGTTGCTGGAGTGGCTTCTTCCCGTCCTTTTCCCAAACGAACACTTCTGTTTACATCTGGAACGTTAGAGGCATTTGCGATTCGGACAAGAGAAGCCGAATTAAACATTTAATCGGTAGGCCTCATATTATTGCTCTTGTGGAAACCAAATGGGCTTCTTGCTCTGATTCTCTTGTGGGTAGTATTAGTGGCAGAAGGGACATGGATTGGGTTGCTAAAGATTCTGTGGGAAGCTCAGGTGGGATTCTTATTTGTTGGGATAAAAAACGATTTCAGAAATTGTCATATAGCAGTGGGAATTTCTTTCTCGTGGTTGAATTCCTCGATTTACTATCTTCGAAATCCTGGAGGTTCATTACGATTTATGGTCCCCAAGACAGGAAGGATAAGCTGGCTTTTCTGAATGACCTTCTCATCTACTGCCAGAGTCATCAATCTCCAATCTGTATTGCCGGCGATTTTAACTTAGTTAGATCTCATGATGATTATCTTGGGGGAAGAAGAAGCTTGGACTTTTTGAACTCTTTCAACAGCTTTGATAGACCGTTAATTACACATGTTTTTACCCTTGTTCTTACACCTTTTGAGGTGTTGATTCTCGTTTTTTAGGCCGATTTCACGCTAGGTTGTGCTTGTTTGTGATATTTCAGGTCCTAGTACGTGAATGGAGGCTTGGGAGCGAGTTTGGGGTCTATTGGACGAAGATCGAACGCGTGGCGAGGTGCTAAGGAAGCCGCACGGGCATTCCTAGACATCACACGGCCGTGCAACTCACATTTGTGGCCGTGTGATTTTCACCGAGAGCATACACGGGCAGGATGGAAATCCCACACGGCCGTGCGACCCTGGCTGTGTGGGAAGCCTGAATTTCGACTTAATGATAGGCCTCGTTTTGACTCACTCGGGCAACTGGGTGAGCCACACGGCCGTGTGGCCAGCCCGTGTGAGTCGGGAAATCTTGGTTTTTCAGCCGATTTCGAGCCACAAGTGAGGAGATCGGACTTTTTGAGCAAAAACAGAGCCCTAGAGAGAGAAAGGACGAAGAACACATCCTAGAAGCTATCTTGGAGCTGGGTTTCATCAAATCGAGCTTGGAGATCGTCACAGGAGTGGAAATCATCATCCCAGAGCAGATTCTTCCCATTGTAATGAGTATGACTGCTTTGTACCTTGTTTTCCTCTCTCTCTCTATGGAGTAGAACCTCTCTCTCACTTGGGGATGAAGAACCCTAGTTCTATGTGTTAGGGATTGATTGTAATGACTTGGGATGATATTACTGTTTGATTTTAATCGAATGATGCATGTTTATTGAGTCAATTGAAGTCTGATCAACTTTTCCTGATTCTTGCTGCAATCTGAGATAGATAGAATCTGATTAGGTTGCTAGAGTCTCATCATTCGGTAGTAGGAGATTGGCTATACGAGAGTTAGCCAGTTTACTACTTTGTACTGGAATCCAATTCCAGTAGTGGAGTTATGTTCTTACTGCTTCAGCTTTCTATCCCGGTGAAGACTAGTCGTCTGCCGGGTAGTTAGACTGAGAGGGCTTGGTCAGCTTAAGAGATTCCAAGCTACTGTCGGATCTTCCGCAGTCTAATCAACAGTAAATCAACCCAGGGAAATACAATTGAAACCTAACTAAGGAGCTAGGGGGACTCATTCCCGAGTGACTCTTACCTGCTTGAGAAAACCGTATCAATTCCTGCTTTCTTTCTGCTTTTGCTTTTACACAACAAACACTTAACTTAGTTGGCTAGATAATAGAGAATCACTGAGTAAGCAGTAGATCTAGACCCCGGGTTGATAATATAACTTGTCACTTTACTACATTCCCGGACTACGATTATACTTGGTCGCAGTTTGGTGTTGTGTTTTAGAGCACCAAGTTTTTGGCGCCGTTGCCGGGGAGCCCTCTAGGTTATTGGGGAAACGTGAGAATTTGTTACTCTAGCTTTTTATTTACTGCATTTTATCTCTTCCGCCTGTGTGCCTTCACGGGTTGCTTCTGCTGATTGTGTGCAGGTAGTGCATGACCCGTAGCCAGTCGGGAGATCTACTACCATTAGACCAGGAGCTTGAACAAACCTGCAGAAACTTCAAGCGGGCTCTAAAGGCGCGACTGGCTGCGGAGGAGGCGCTAGCACAGCTACAGATCCCTGAAGAAGAGGAGATGGCTGATCCACAGGACCATGATGTGGTCAATCCCGAGGAGCAGACCATGGGACATTACTGGACCGCCAGGGATGCAGACATGAGGTCACCCATTCAACACCCTCATGTCCCAGCCAATAATTTTGAGGTGAGTACCTCAGTAATCACCATGCTGCGCGGTTCAGTGATGTTCCGTGGCAAAGAGGGGGAGTGCCCCCGATCACATCTCAGGCGATTCCACGAGCTCATTGATGGAATCAAGATCAATGGGGTCCCCGCAGATGCCATCCAGTTGAGGTACTTCCCGTTCACCCTGGAGGGGCAGGCCAAGGAGTGGCTAAACACTCGACCTCCGGGCTCCATCACCACGTTCGCCAACCTGGCGGACAAGTTTCTCACCCGCTACAACCCTCCATCCAAGACGGCGGACCTGTAGAAGCAAATTACCCATTTTGCTCAGGATGAGGATGAGACCATCAGGGATGCTTGGGAGAGATACACCAGTCTATTCCTCAAGTGTCCCAACCATGGTTTTACTGATGCTTTCAAGGTGGGAACCTTCTATCATGCTCTCTTCCCGGAGGACAAGCAGCTGATTGACTCGGTCTGTGGCGAGAATATGCTCACCAAAACGCCGCCATAGCTGAATCAACTTTTTGAAGAGATGGCAGAGCAGGGATATGATTGGGGCACTTCCAGGAGATCGAGAAGGGCACCAGGGCGGGGTGTGCATGCTGTTGCCACCCAGTCATCTGATTTGGTGCAGGTGGTATCAAAGCTGGTTTCAGCTATAGATCGCTCTGGATTGATTACAGGTACAGGACAGCCGCAGGCGATGCACTGCCAGTGGTGTGAGAGCTCCCATCACACCGTGGAGGACTGTCAGGCGATGAGGGAGTCATCTACTCCCTAGGAGCAGGTGGACTTCATCAGCAATGCCAGGCGCTTCGACCCCTACAGCAACACTTACAACAAGGGGTGGCGCCAGCATCCCAACTTCAGCTGGGGTGGGGCAAATTCCAGACCACCAGTCCCCTAGGGACCACCTGGCTTCCAGAGGCCTCCTTACCAGCCCAGACAAGGGAAATTTCAGCAGCCACAACAGCCACTTTACCCGCCCAGACAGGGGCTAGCTCCACCTCAGTCACAGGTGCGACCATTTCATCAGACAGGGGCAGCACCTGCAGCCCCAGCTCAGAGTGACCCGATGGCGGAACTGCGAGATCTGGTGGGTTCTCTGGCCACCTCCAGTGCAAAGAAGTTCAACAACATCGAGTAGTTCATGGAGAAATCTTCAGGCAAATTCATGGAGCTAAAAGCTGGTCAGAGAAACACGCAGGCTGTCTTGCAGGATATCCAAACCCAGCTGGGGAGCGTGGCTCAAGCAGTGGCACAAAGGGCTCCTGGTACTCTACCCGGTCAGACCATCCCTCATCCACGGAACTTGAATGAGCACTGCAATGCCATCATAACCAGGAGTGGCAAGATAACTGTTGATCCACCTGCTCGGGCACAAGAGAGAGAGGCCCATGCCTTGGCATCTCCAGCGGCTGAAGAAGAAACAGAGAAGGAGGTTGAGGTGCCTGCACCAAAACCGCAACCAGTAGTGAAGGAGTATATCCCTCAACTCCCCTTCCCTACTCGGTTGCACAAAGACAGGCTGGATGCAGAGTTCGGGAACTTCATGTCCATGCTTAGGAAGCTGAATGTCCAAGTACCTTTCTTGGAGGCATTATCCCAAATGCCTAAGTATGCAAAGTTCCTGAAGGACCTTCTCTCAAAGAAACAGAAGCTGAGCGAGCTGGCCACTGTGGAGCTCAGCGAGGAGTGCTCGGCCATTCTGCAGAACAAGCTTCCGCAGAAATAGAAGGACCCAGGTAATATCAATGTTATGCCGTATAAACTGTTTAAGAGTCCTTGGCAGATTTAGGTGCTAGTATCAATGTTATGGCGTATAAACTGTTTAAGAAACTAGGCCTAGGTGAACCCCGTGCTACTAGGATGAGCCTTCAATTAGCTGACCGATCTGTCGTGCATCCTAGGGGCATAGTGGAAGACCTTCTGGTTAAGGTTGGCAAATTCAATTATCCTGTTGATTTTGTGATTTTGGACATAAATGAGGATGTGGATGTGCCATTGATACTGGGAAGGCCTTTCCTGGCCACCGCCAAGGCCCTCATAGATGTGCATGATGGGACCTTAGTTTTGAGGGATGGCGAGGAGCGAATAACATTTTCAATTACTAATACTCTCCCTGCTGCTTCGCCTTTGCATGCTATTTCTCACCGGGATCACGAGTCTGTCGTGTATCCTTCTGCGTTTCCTATTTTGCAGGATCCGCCTCCCATACCTTCGCCGCCACTCCCGTCCACTCCGTCGTCGAAGGAACAGATTAAGGAGGAGCGGCGACCGAAACAACAGGCAGCTAGCCTGCTCGAAAGAAAGCCGGAGACCACTACGAGCTGGTCCCGACCCCACCTTGGCCATCCGAGTATTCACTCGCCTGCATCCTGCCGGATGGCCAAGTTGAGTTGGCAAATGCTAGTGGCCACATTCGGCGTATGCTTGGCCACCATTTGAAGCTGTACCTCAAGAGCGAGGTGGATCCGCTCTTGAGGGCACCTGCTCCTTCACCTCACTGAGCATCCACCGACTGGCGTCCAGCTAAAAGACGGTAAAGAAGCGCTTGTGGGGAGGCAACCCCACCTAGGTTTGCATTTTCTTACCTTTTTCCTTTTGATTTTTTTGTGTTTTTTGAGTCTAGAGATGTTGTTCCAGAGTCGAATGTCGTTTTTTAGTGAAAACAGGTTGAATTCGGGGCTCCAGCAGTTCACACGGCCAAGCCTGAAACTCACACGGCCGTGTGGATTTTTTCCATTGGCCGTGTGAGCTCTCGGCAATTTCCACACGGCCAAAAGTGCAACTCGCACGGCCGTGTGGATTGGCCTGGCCTGGCCGTTTGGCCGACACGGGCAACTCATTTTATCGCACGGCCGTGTGGATTTTTTCCATTGGCCGTGCGAGCTCTCGGCAAATTCCACACGGCCAAAAGTGCAACTCGCACGGCCGTGTGGAATTCCTCGGCCTGGTCGTGTCGGCCAAGACGGGCAAACCTGCACCTCACACGGTCGTGTGAGCCTGGCCGTGTGGCCGAGCCACGGCCTATAAATTCGGCCGACACGGCCGAGTGGTCAGAAATTTCAAAAATCCTATCCGGAAAACCGCGACAAAACCAACCCATTTCGATTTTTTCGACCATTTTTTGTATTTTTTCACCAAACCAACAACAAACCCACCCTTCCCACACCAAAAGCGGCCTATCCCTCCATTTTGAGGAGATTTGTCCGACGTTTTTGTCGCCGGAGGAGATTTCCGGCGAGACTCCGACGAGGCTCCGACGAGCACTTTCGGGCACTTTTTCGGCTTTTCGTCGCTTCCATCGCCTTCCCCTCATCATCCCCTACACCTCTACTTGAGTCTCCAGGTTTGATTTTGCCCTTAACTATGTTAATTGTGGAGAATTGGGTGTTAGGGTGCATGTTTAGAGAACCTCATTGAATCTTGTGATTTTTGTGCAATTGATTGAGGGGAATGCATGGAGTTTGTTTGAATTGTGTTGGGCAATGTCCCCCTTGATTGTTTGAGCCCTTGTGTGCAAGAATTTTGCCAATTTCATGCTTAACTTAATAGTGCACACAAGGTGTTCGATGAAATGCTTGTTTTTCATGCCATGTTGTGGCCACCGGTTGGGGCCCTTAATGATGTTCTTTGAGGGTGTATTTGCTATAGATGTGAACCTTAAGTTTCCTACTTTATCGTGAATGTGCCCCCCCCCCCCACTCAGATTATGCATGATTTATCGAGTTTTTGACCCCCGAACTATGGATGAAACCATGGTTAGGCTGTTTTCTGTTCTTCAGTGTGGGGGTGTGATTGACATTTTCTTTGGCTCTTTTGGTTCCACTTTGGGTTGTTCTTTTGTAGGACAATGTCGAAACCTGACCTCAAGCACCCGTTCATCCGGGATCTGAAGAGGGGCCCCGACGAGAATCGCTTCAAGCAGGTCCTGGCATGCTCGTTTGGGCAGCACCATTGCTGGTCCAAACGGGAGTTTCGGAAATTGAACTGCTACGAGAAACTCTCCGCCGCCGTCACCAACCGCCCATGGCGCCGTGTGCTCTCCATCTGCGAGAAGGTTTACTACGAGCCCGTGCTTGAGTTCTACACGACCTTCAAGCACACACCACAGACGATTGGAGAGACGGTGCGTCCGTCAACTTCAGGCTAGGCGGTGCCTCCCGGTCCATGAGCTACCACGAGCTGGCTGAGGCTCTCGACCTCGGCCTAGACGATGGTGAGGACTATGTCACCGAGGTCAACGACCCGCCGGAGGTGGACTTTAGGACGCTGTACACCCGCCTGGCTTGGCCAGGCCAGACACGTCCCTTCTCGGCCGGGAGGACGAAGGCCACTACCCTGCAGCTCGACAACCGCCTTCTCCACCACCTGCTGGCGAAGTCTTATACTCCAGCTTCAGACAGTGCCAGCGCCATCACCAAGAGGGCCATGTACCTCATCCAGTCGATCCGCCAGCACGACCATCCCCTCCACTTGGGTTCGGTGGTGGCCAGGACCTTCAAGAAGACTGCTTCAGAACTGAAGAGCCTCCACTGCACCCCCCTCATCACCTGCCTGGCCACCTACTTCGGCCTTTAACTGCAGGGGTGCACACAGCAGGGCGACACCAGCGTCTTTGGCAGGAAGACGATCAGTCACATGCACCTACTGCGAGAGAACCGCGGCATTCTATGGATCGAGGGGTTTCCAGAACCTCAGATCCCCGCGGAGGACCAGCCGGAGGCCCAGCCAGAGGTCCAGCCAGAAGGCCAGGAGGAGGAGGCTGCTGATCATGTCCACCCAGATGATGTGGACGCTGCTGCTGATCCATCACAGACTAACTTCCATTATGGGAGTGGCAGTTTCGCTTTCCCGGGGCAGGATTACTTCACCTCCCAGTTCGAGCAACTGTGTCTCCAGAACCAGCAGATCCTCGACCATCAGATGCAGTTCCAGCAGCAGTACGCGGCTCACCAGGCCGTTTACCACAGAGGATGGCTGTTTACGATGAGAGATAGGACCAGATCCAGACCCAGCAGGGAGTGACTCTCGCACACATCGAGCGGGATAAGCGCCGTTCACGGTGCATGCAGGAGGTCCAGCAGCATTTACTCCAGCTGCTACCGGGCGAGCAGCCCGTCTGGAGGACTCCTTGGGAGGACTCTCCACTTCCACCTCCCCCAGCGGATGGTGATGATGGTGCTGATGGTGATGACGCCTTCATGGACGACATCGACCTGGATGATCTTGGCGACGAGTAGGCTGTACTCGTTGCCCATCTCAGTGTGTTTTGTTTTTCGTTTTAGACTTGTGTGTGTTTGCTCCATGTGTGAGGAGCTTGAACTTAGTGTCGTTTGTTTTTGTTTTTTTTTCTTTTGTGGATTGTTTATTTTGTAGCCATCTGGGCTAACACTTATCCCTAACGCATAGTGTGCTAGTGTGTTCTTGGTGTTCGATTCGTGCAGCACTATCCATCTTCCTGTTTGTTTCCCGCTGACTGGTCCACATCCAGTCTCCTGCAGCATTTCAATCCGGTAAAATCGTTCCCCTTCTCTATCCCTCTGCTCCATTGAGGGCAATGTCGTGCTTAAGTATGGGGGGGGGGTGCTTTGTATCGGTTGGAATGTATATATGTGTGCTAGGAGCCTAGTCCACTGCCCAAATCTCGAGATTTGAGGGCTCCAAGTACTGCTGTTTGATCATATTGGCACTGTGTTTTGATTGATGAATTGAATGGTTTTCGGATTGATGCATGACAGCTTATCGTGACTAGGACAACCTATGATGAGGACTGAGACGTGCAGTAGAATTGTGTAGGGGTTCAGTTCTTTCAATTGTTTGCTTACCAACTGTGACTTGATTTAATCACTTGTTCTTGACAGTCGTTTATGCATCTAGTTCAGGGTATCCGAATGTGAGATAGAGCATATAGGTAGCCATGTGAGATTTGAGCCTGCTCGTTTCTTTCTTGTGCGATAGATCCCTCTTCCATGATGTGTAGCATTCACGTTGTCACTAGCTAAGATGATGGGGGCATAGGATTAGCCCACGACCAAATTTGACTGTCCTGGTGTGTCATATCCCCTAGTCAGCCCCTTTGATCCGTGTGTTATCCTTTCTTTTGGTCTATAATGAAAAATCACCCTTTTTGCATCTTTTAGAAGGTTCCACAGAGTGGTTTTTGCATATTCTCTGCTGTTTCTGCTAAATTTGATGTGAGTGTTGGAGGTAGTTCTTAAAAAGTTGGGCAGGTGTTTGAAAATATGCAGAGGTGGTGGTTCTCTTAAGAAATGAAAAGAATGAAAGAAAAAACAAAGAAAAAAATGAAAGCAAAATAGAGCTACCACCAAAAATCTGAATAGTGCCCATTAAGTAGTGTTTCTTAGCAGTCTGGCTTAGAAACACTGGTATTTATGTGACATCCTTCGCTCTTGTGCTCTGAATTTGATTAATGTAGAATAGCAGAAAGAAAGTACTAGTTTGATTGACAGTGAGTTTGTTGGGTTTGGAATTGTGGAACCTTGTGCTTTGAATACTTCCACCACCTAAAAGGCCTTTTTCCCATGTCCAAGACCCTAGCCAGTCATTTGAACCTGTGTCTAAGACCTCCTGATTAGTTAGTGATGACAACCATTTATGTGAACTCTAACCTTTAGAGGCTGCCGTCATGGTGAAGAGATGTGGCCTGCCCGTGTGAGTCGGGAAATCTTGGTTTTTCAGCCAATTTCGAGCCACAAGTGAGGAGATCGGACTTTTTGAGCAAAAACAGAGCCCTAGAGAGAGAAAGGACGAAGAACACATCCTAGAAGCTATCTTGGAGTTGGGTTTCATCAAATCAAGCTTGGAGATCGTCACAGGAGTGGAAATCATCATCCCAGAGCAGATTCTTCCCATTGTAATGAGTATGACTGCTTTGTACCTTGTTTTCCTCTCTCTCTCTATGGAGTAGAACCTCTCTCTCACTTGGGGATGAAGAACCCTAGTTCTATGTGTTAGGGATTGATTGTAATGACTTGGGATGATATTACTGTTTGATTTTAATCGAATGATGCATGTTTATTGAGTCAATTGAAGTCTGATCAACTTTTCCTGATTCTTGCTGCAATCTGAGATAGATAGAATCTGATTAGGTTGCTAGAGTCTCATCATTCGGTAGTAGGAGATTGGCTATACGAGAGTTAGCCAGTTTACTACTTTGTACTGGAATCCAATTCCAGTAGTGGAGTTATGTTCTTACTGCTTCAGCTTTCTATCCCGGTGAAGACTAGTCGTCTGCCGGGTAGTTATACTGAGAGGGCTTGGTCAGCTTAAGAGATTCCAAGCTACTGTCGGATCTTCCGCAGTCTAATCAACAGTAAATCAACCCAGGGAAATACAATTGAAACCTAACTAAGGAGCTAGGGGGACTCATTCCCGAGTGACTCTTACCTGCTTGAGAAAACCGTATCAATTCCTGCTTTCTTTCTGCTTTTGCTTTTACACAACAAACACTTAACTTAGTTGGCTAGATAATAGAGAATCACTGAGTAAGCAGTAGATCTAGACCCCGGGTTGATAATATAACTTGTCACTTTACTGCATTCTCGGACTGCGATTATACTTGGTCGCAAGTTTGGTGTTGTGTTTTAGAGCATCAAGCTTCATTGAGGATAATGACCTCATGGATATCCCCATCAGTTGATGCCGTTTTACTTGGAGTTTAGGGGCGAACAGAAATTCCCAATCCAGGATTGATAGAGTTTTGATTTCTCCAGACTTTGATTCTCTTTACACGGATTGCAGATTGATTGGCTTGGAAAGGGTGGAGTCTGACCACACTCCTCTTCTCTTACAATGGGGTGATAATAGGAAGATCAAGCGTCCATGGAGATTTGAAAACATGTGGTTGGAAGATGTTTGCTTTTTTACCGGGCTGAATTCTTGGTATTCTAATCATGTTCAAGGTTTTGGGGCTGTCTTCAGGCTCTCTAAAAGGCTTAAAGACTTGAAGCAAAATATCAAAATTTGGAATAAGGAGGTCTTTGGTAACATTCACATAAGAGTCGACAACCTGCTCAACGATATTAAAAAGTTAAGTCTTATTAAAGAGTCTCGACTTCTATCGGATCAGGAAGTTACTGCTTTGGTCGAGAAGAAGTTGGATCTTGAAAGGGCTCTGTTTTTGCAAGAATTTTGTTGGAGACAGAAGTCCAGGGAGTTTTGGTTGAATCTTGGTGATCAAAATTCTGGGTTCTTTCATAAAATGGCTAACTTCCGAAGGAAAAGGAATTCTATCTGGCGTATTAAAATTAATGGGGTTATGGTCGAAGGTGTTGTCGATATTGGCCAAGGGGTTGTTGACTTCTACTCAAACTTATTTCAGGAAGAGATTCAGAATCGACCTTTCCCTCATGCTCCTGCTACAAATTGTTTAAGTCTCGCTGATGCTGCCTATCTCGAAGCTCCTTTTTCTGAAGAGGAGATTTGGGAGTGTCTCTCTTCGAGTGGTTAGAACTAATATTTTGAATGCTTTTCATGAGTTCCATGAGACAGGCAGCCTTCCCAAATGCACCTCCCACTCCTTCATTTGCTTAGTCCCAAAAAGAGATGCTTCAGAAGACATCAAAGATCTCCGTCCTATTGGCTTGATTGGAAGTCTGAATAAGCTGATCTGCAAAGTTCTAGCAAGGAGACTCGGCCAAGTTCTTCCTTCTTTGGTTTCGAATTCCCAACATGATTTAGTGCAAGGCAGGCAAATCTCGGAAGCTGGTCTAATTGCTAATGAACTAGTTGATAGCAGAAGGAGGAGTAGAAGGCCAGGCTTATTGTTTAAGCTCGACATCGAAAAAGCCTTCGATAATGTGAACTGGGGCTGTCTGTTTAAGGTTCTTACTAGACTGGGTTTTCAAGATAAATGGAAGAAATGGATTTCTAGCGCGGCTTGTTCCCCAACTCTTTCTATCTTAATTAATGGTGAATCAAGAGGTTTCTTTCCTGCGTTTAAGGGACTTAGGCAAGGGGATCCGCTCTCCCCGGGCCTCTTTGTTCTAGTAATGGACATCCGTATATGCTGGACAAGCTAGGAGCTGAAGGTATAATTAAAGGTTTCTTCATAAATGAGACTAAGCAAGAAGGGGAAGTGACTCACCTTTTGTTCGCCGATGACACGCTCATCTTTTGTGATGCGCCCCATGATCAAGTCCTCCATATTTCTGCAGCTCTCGCTTGCTTTCAGGCCGTGACAGGGTTAAGGATCAACCTCGACAAGACTGTGATGTATACAGTCGGGGATATCCCCGAGCTAGATTTCTTTGCTGACATCTTTGGCTGCAATTGGAGCTCCTATCCGCCAAAATACCTCGGTTACCCGCTGGGAGCTAAAATTACTGGCAGCTCCTTTTGGCAACCAATATTGGACAACTACAAAAAGAAGTTTGAAAGATGGAGTTGCAGATACCTATCGGCTGGAGGGAGACTAGTTCTGATAAAGTCAGTCTTGTCAAACCTCTCTGGCTACTATTTCACTCTTTTCAAAGCTCCTATGAAGGTGATCAATGATTTAGAATGATTTAGAAAGATTGCAGCGGAATTTTCTGTGGAGCGGCGATGGAGTCAAGAAGAAATTTCCCCTTGTTGAGTGGAAGATCTGCAAATTTCATAAGGACAATGGCGGCCTTGGTATTAGGGATTTATCCTCATTCAATAGTGCTATGTTGTGCAAATGGACCTGGAAATTTGGGGTTAATAGAGACGCTTGGTGGCGTAATCTCATTAACATTAAGTACCTGAATGGCAGAACTCAGTGGTCAAGGAAGTCGTGAAACTTTCAGGTGACATTGTTTCTTTTGACTTAAACATCACTTTTGATCTTCGTAGGGGGTTGAACAGGAAAGGATCAATTTACTCTCTTTACATGGTTCCATTGATTTTATCAGTAGTGCTAATAGCCCTTGCAGGCTAGTTTAGACCCCGAACCTAGAAGAAGGATACTCGGTTAACTTTATGTATGGAACTCTCAGCAAGCTTAAATGCCCGAGCGTCTCTGATTTCCCCTCGGCGTCAGTTTGGAGGAAGCTGATACCTGCGAAGATTTGCTTTTTCATTTGGACGGTGGCTCACGGAAAGATATTGACGGTGGACATGCTGCAGAAACATGGTTGGAGTCTTGCCAATCGGTGCGACTTATGCTACAGAGATGCTGAAACAGCTGATCACCTTTTCACTTCTTGTAGCTTCAGTCAATAGGTGTGGAGCTTGATCATGAGAAGCTGCAACAATATTATTTTCATGTTTAGTGGGAATATCGGTTCCACCATCAAGGATCGACAGAGAGATGTTCCTGACTGTTTGGACGGATGGTTCTATTATTGTGCGCTTCATGCCGTCTCTTGGTTCATATGGCTGGAACGTAACCATAGGATTTTTAACAACACCTCTAAAGATCCAATCAGACAGCCAGGAGAGTCTTGAAGAACGTTACAAGTTGGATAGTTGCAAAAGGAAAAATTGATCGTGTTGCTGCCGCTTCTTGGCTTCGAATGCGACTGCACCTGACCCAGTAGTGTTGTGCTTCCTGTCTGCACTTTGCTTTCTTTCAGTTTGAGCTTTCTTTGTTTCTTTTTAGGTGGGATATAGATAAAGCCTCGTTTTGGCTCCTGTTTGTATCCGCTTTGTACTGTGTTTGTTTTGTGTGTGTTTCCTTTCAACAGTCGACGCAGGGATCTTCTGGCTGGTCTAGCGCTTGTCTCCTGTCTTCTTTCGTTTTTTCGGGCACTCCTTGTGCCTGAGCATTGTTCTGGTCCTGTACTTTTTCTCATGTGTTCCTTTTCTGCAATAAAATTTCACCTTCATCAAAAAAAGAGAGCGAGCAGTTATCAAAGCTCTAATCTTCTTTTTTCCCCCTCAATTTAATCTTTTCCCGCTTTTGATATGTGCACCTCTGCAGTGGGAAGAATAAATGAAAATGTTAAAGTAATGCTCAAGTTGTTTGTGGTATTGATTTTCATATTTTTTGTAAATATTATGTGAATTATGGTATGGATTTTCAAGTTTTGGTATGTTTTAGAAGATTTTTTGTAAGATTTTAGACCACTAATATTTTTAAAGCATACCAAAAAATTGCTAATGTATACTACACGAGCACTTTTACTATGCTATATAGCATTGATGCTTTAATGTACAACTCAAAGTTGTACCATAACATTAAATGTATAAGTTTAGGTTGTACCATAAAGCAATTTGTACCATTATGTTATGGTACAACTTTACAACTTGAAGTTGTACCATCACATAAAGGTACAAGTTTAAGTTGTACCATAAAAGAATTTGTACAAAAAGTATAGGTACAATTTGAAGTTGTACCATAATGTAAATGTACAATTTTAAGTTGTACCATAAAGGCAAAAACCTATAGCACCAATACTATATAGCATTGTAAAATGTCTCATACTACAAATCTTTCCAAACATACTAGAAACATCACAAAACATATCATAAATATTTTTAATGCACACCATAAATCATCCAATGCAAATCACAAGTCCCCAAAAACATATCAGAAACGTGACAAAACGTACCATAAATATTTCATAAGCACACCAGAAACCTCCTAATGCAGACCGCAAACATGATAAAAAAACCACAAAAGAGCAAACCCGAAACCTCCTAATGCATACCAAAAATCCCCTAAGACAAACTACAAACCTCACAAAGCAAACCACAATATTTGCGAAAGCACACCAGAAACCTCATAATGCAAACTATAACCATGATAAAAGAAACCACAAAAACAAACCAGAAACCTCCTGATGCAAAACACAAATCTATTAAATCCAAAAGTACCACTGTTAAAAAAAAAATCCAAAAATACCACCCAACCCCAAAAATTCCAAAAATACCACCTTTTTCAAAAACCGCCACCCCACCCTGTGGTTTACACGAAAACCGCTGAGCGGGGATGCGGTTTTCTATGCAAACCGCTGGGCTAAGGGGCGGTTATAAAAACCTATAAAAACCGCTGGGTGGGGCGGCGGTTTTGGGCCAAACCGCCACCCCACCCAGCGGTTTGGTCCATTTTTTTTTTATCAACTCCTAACTTCGGCCGAAACTTCAAACGAACGTAACTTTGCACTCGGGTATCCGATCGTAGCAATTTTTTTTTGAATCCGAATAACTTTTCGAGATCTTGCAATGCAAGCCGCAAACTGCCGTAGGCGGTTTGGCCGCGACATCAGCAATGGCGATAGACGTTGAGAAGCATGGGACGGGATAGTGGAGCGGAAAGACTGAGGGTTTGGTTGCCAACAAATATAGGTAAGAGTTACGTGACATGTTCTTCTTTCCACTGTTGTTTTTGTCAACAGTTCCCTTCGGAAGAGTTGTGTCATTTCAAATCCAATGGCGCGCAAACATCAAATTAGTAAATCAAATTAAATTTCACATTGTTTCCAAAACTCACTTATTACTTTACTCAACAAAATAAATAAGCAAGTTAGGCTATAAACCACTTGCAGTTACACTTTCCTTCTCCAACCAATGTGATATTTTGCTTTTTATTGTCTACTACTCTAACAGGTAATCGTGAGTATTTGATCCTCTTGAGTCTTGAGCTAAATCAATGAGAAAAATATTTTGTATTGCGTTGTGCTTTTTTCCGATCCCTTGTGGATTTATTGTTCTAAACTCTTCCGAGATGGTTTCTGCCCTCTCCCTCTCGGTTTGAGGAGGATTTTGTTCAATACAAATCTGGCTTCCGCATATTTGTGTGTGCCAGAGGTAGTTGTGCTTTATGACTTGTTTCTCACTCTTCTACCTAGGGCTGCAAATGAGCCGAGTCGAGTCGAGTTTTACCCCAGTTTGAGCTCGGCTCGTTAATAAACGAGTCGAGCTCGAGCTCAGCTCGTTCATAAACGAGTCGAGCTCGAGCTCAGCTCATTTTATTAACGAGCTGAGTCGAGTAGAGCGCGAGCTAGCTTGTTTATTAAAATCTTAACTTTTATTTGAAACTTCATTTTGTATATTATAATACATATGATTTATTTTGTTAACTAATCTCATATTATACTTTGTTGGTATCACATATCATTTAGTTAATAAATTTTAACTACTCCAAATCATGTTATTTCATAGTATCGAAGCAATTTATGAAGCATAATTTCTTTTTAAAGTAGAAAATAAGATATATTGCTCACAAACTCAACGGGTTAAACTTTATATATGGTGAGATATATAATTCAACAACCATATGAATTAAAATCATAAGATATAGATTGATTCGTCCATAAGTTGGTAATCGAGTTGGCTCTCTAGCCACATGTCAAGACATATCATGAGCTCTAAACGAGCCAGCTCACGAGTTTAGCTCAACAAGCCACCGAGTCGAGCTACCTCGCGAGCTTCACGAGCTGAACAAAGGTGAGCTCGTGTTCGGCTCGTTTATTAACGAGTCGAGTTTCGAACGAGCTTTTCTCGAGTCGAACGTCAAGTCGCTCGCGAGCAGCTCGGCTCATATGCAGCCCTACTTCTACCTATTCCCGTACGTTTCACCCATCACTAGGGTCAGCGGCGGAGGGAGAATGTATAAGAGGGTGGATTCGGGTTCTGAAGAAAAATGGTTAAATTATGTACAATAGTTAATTGATATTGATAATTATGGGACATTTAATTGAGAATAGTATATTGAAAGATCTTGTGTTCGGAACTGAGCGACCTCATATCTTAAGCAAATGAAGGGAGTGTGCTAATAAATTATATAAGACATATTATTGAATCGCAACAACTCGACTTATTGATATTAAATGGTTTTTGACGATAGAATATCATTCGAAAGCGAACGATTAATTAACAAAATTATGAATCATTGTTTGGTGTAAGATTCATTATTAAACTTTTCTCGACAAATTGAGTTATTGATACTAACGGCTCTTGACAAAGAACATCATTAGATAGAGAACGACTAACTAAATCATTAATAACTGTTTTGTACATATAGTAATATTATTGATAGTTTTGACTACAACGTATTTTAATTTACTAAAAATTTTCAATATAAGATTATATCATGAATTATTAGAAAAGTTGAAAAAAACTATTTTGTCATGTGTATTTTTATTCTTAAGTGAACCCACCTTAAATGAAATCTTTGCTACGCCACTACTAGGGTGATTGGGAGATGTAATGGCTTGATGTCCGGAGGGCATGCTGATTCGAGGAGTGAGGGCACAAAAAGCTTAAAACAGGATGCTAAGATTAATTTCAACCATAAAGCAAATTTTGGCTCCCCAAATAGCCAAATTTGGCTTTTTAGCTCCCCAAACCCCATTTTCACTCCAACCATACAAAAAGCTAAATTTAGATTCCCAGCCCTATTTTTCAATTTCAATAAACCATACTTATTCGACCTCTAATTTTTATATTTCACTGTAATTTTTTTTTATAGTTCGTTATTACTTTTGAAAAAAAAAATTGTGGACGTAATTTTTTCTAAATTTCGAGACAAAATTTTTTTTCCGCAAAATTAGTCGTTAATTTGTTACCGTTAACTTCGGGACTAACGAGAAAATACCAATTAAACATACAACATTACATATCTTCTTTCAAACAATTAAATAGACAACATACACAATCAACCAATGACAAAATACCACACAAAAAACCAAAAAGAAAAACAAAACCAATATGAGAGCCTTACAGAAGCGTGTGTGCGGCCCACTCCCTTAACGCGGTGTGTGGCTCGCCCCAGCAACGGGTCCACCACTCCAGCCAACTTTGGCTTTTCCATCCAATTGGAAGCTAAATTTGGCTCCCAATTCTTTAATACTCATTTTTAGCTCCCAAAATTATGTGTGATGGAGCAACAAAAAAGAGCTAAAAATGTGTAAATGACTTTTTAGCTCTAAGGTTGGAGTTAGTCTAATAGCTACAATGAGATTATTGGAAAATTAGAATTCAGTGAAAATTATTGTGTATTATTGAGTTAAATCGATGAGAATTCAATCTTTTTAGCTCTAGGGTATGAGTATTCAATCTTTTTGAGTTAAATCGATGAGATTTTTTTTTGTATTGATTATTGAGTAGGAATGGGATGGGTGGTGAGGATGCGTTTGGATGTCTATGTCCTAATGTTTTTTACTACTATCCATACTCGCTTCACATTCACTCCTATACTACATCACTGAATAAGTTAATAAAATTTTAATTTATAATCAGCTTGTTAACACTGCGAAGCACGGGCCAAAAAAACTAGTTTGTTTTAAATGTACTATAAGCAGGCAAGGTTCAAGAAGGTGATAAGCGGCGTAACGTGGGTGTGGGGATTTCATTCAGTGTCTGGCTCGTCTAAGCGTCGACAAAGCGTGTTTAAGTGTTAGAAGAATTAAAGTAGTCGTTTTAATCATATCTAACGGCCCAATATGTACACACTAACTCTTAGGGGTATGAAGGTAATTTCTCTCTTTTTTAAGCTAACAGCTTTTTCTAATCTCTCGTTTTTTTCTTAATCTGGTCATATCTCCTTCATTTTTAGCAAGAAATTAAAAAAAAATTGCATAGAAATGAAGCATTAACTATGATATACATAATGATATCCATTTTGCTAAGTTTTGAGAAAAACATTACCTATTCTCACTATTATATCTGTTATATCATGATTTAACCATTATGGTAAGACTTATTGCACATCATACTACTACGTTTAATGATAGTATCATGATATGTGCCCGTCCATCAATCATTAATCCGTTCATCAAGTCGAGAAGACGGACTTGACGGCATCGTCGAATAGAATATAGAAGACTTCTTCCTCTGTAGTGGGATGATGTCATCAAATTATTTGTTTCGAACCACGTACTCCTGCCTTCCTCATTTTAAATTCCCAAAATACAAGACTTTTATTTTGGCAGCGAATGCTGTCGAGCCCGTATATGCAACCACCGTAGACGGAGAATGCTATCCCGGAAACTGTTCCCACGGTGCAGGCATCGTAGTTACCCTGTTGGTACGCATCGTACAGCTGCTTCCCGGGCAAGCTCAGCACGTCAACCTGCACGTTCGATGGCGCATCCGAAGGCATTGGAAGCGGCGGGGCCGTGGCATTGGAAGTTGGTGCTAGACGCTGTTCTCGGTTGTTTGTTGGTGTTTGTCCTTTCTCGCCGTTGTTGTACCAAGTTTATTCATTTTAGATGTGACTTGAATTGGATGTTCAATCGTAAACCGGAACTTACACGATCTGGTTTGTGTAATATTATTCTTTTACCAGATTGGATTAGGGTTAGGTTATTCGAGAAGTACTATATATATATACTTTTAATACTCCTCTGTAATTTCTAATCACGTCAAGTATATATAGTGAAGCTGGCTCTCTTCCATCCGTGAACTAGCTAACGCACGTTGTGTTAGTAAACCACGTAAATCTCTGCATTCTTTAGATTCTTGTTGATTGTTGTCTTTCTTGTTTATCCGAGCGGATGACTGTTATGATATGCAAATCTACCCTTATTTAGACGCTAACACATTTAATGGAAAAGCCAAATTACGTGAATATGATGTGAGAGAAGAAAATAGCAAACCCGAATATATAAGAGTCCAATATTAAAAGCCCGAAGCCATCCGGTGTCACAAATAATCTGGGCCCAAAGCGAAGTTCGATGCTGGAAATCCAATGTCAATCCAGCAACTAACTGAACCGTTGGCCGAGTGTTTCACCAAGTCTCGACCTTCTTGCGCTCCGCGTCGCCGACGGCTACACAGTGGTTTGCGTTTTCAGTCCTGTTCTCTGGTTGGGTCGCCGATTCGATGTCAAGTTTGCAGCTTTCATTCTGGGTTCGCGGTGGAAATTGATTTGGATGATAGGATCATTCATTCCGGGGAAAGGTGGGCAAAGAGCTGGTAGTATCTATTGATGGTTGTCAGGGTCTCTCGTTGCCAATGCTTTCAATTCAACGCAATTCAGCATCGAAACTGCTCTCTATTTCATCAGCGAAGGAAAACCGGTATGACTGCTACTCCCTCGTCTTACTTCGCCTCCAATTCAACTACTCCTGCGACCTCCAATTCTGTAACTTTCGCCAGCGTAGACGATGCCTTGGATTCATTTAGTAGGATGCTCCACATGAACCCCAGACCTTCGGTTGTGAAATTTGGTCAGTTGGTAAGTTCTCTTATGAGAATGAACGCCTTCCAGGCTGCCTTCTATGCGTCTAGACAAATGGAATTAGCTGGAGTCCCACACAATCGTTACACGCTTAGCATGTTGCTTCGTTGTTTCTGTAAATTGGGTCGAGTAGGTTTTGGTTATGCAGTTTTCAGCAAAGCTCTGAAATTCGGTATTCAATTCGATGATGTGATGCTCAATACATTGATTGACGGGCTCTGTAAAGTTGGGAAAGTAATCGAGGCTGCAAGGTTGGTTCAAAACATGAAGGAGTTTGGCTGTCAACCTGATGTGGTTAGTTATAACACAGTCATTAGCAGCCTATGTAAGGATGGAATGGTATCGAAGGCTTTTGATGTTTTTTCCGAGATGAAGGATGAGAAGATTCAACCAGATGTGTTCAGTTACAATAGCTTGATTTATGGTTTGTGCATTTCAAGCGGAATCAATGAAGCTATGGAGTAGTTCAATAAAATGGTAGATAGGAAGATAACGCGTGATAAATTCACCTATAACATATTGGTTGATGCTTTCTGTAAGGAAGGAAATGTTTTGGGAGCTAAAGTTATACTCAAAATGATGATTCAAGGTGGATTGCTTCCGGATATCGTCACTTACAGGTCATTGATGGATGGGTATTGTTTGCGCAATGAATTAGATAAAGCTAGAAAGGTATTTGATTTCATTATCAATAGGCGATGCAAACCTACCGCTTACTGTTACAATATCATGATTCATGGATATTGTAAAAATGAAATGATGGCTGAAGCAGAACAGTTATTGAATAGTATGCTTGAGAAGGATTTGGTTCCGGATACAATCACATATAATACTATGATAAATGGATTTTGTCGAGCAGGAAGGCTCAAAGACGCACAACAAATTCTCAAGAAAATGAGTGGTCCAGGTTGCTTACCTAATATTGTGACATACAATAGTTTGCTTGATGGCTTGTGCCGACGAGGTAAAATTGACGACGCATTAGTTTTGTTTCAAGTAATAGAAAGTAGGTTGAAGTCTGATGTTGTGGGGTACAATATACTTTTGGATGGATTGTGGAAAGCAGGGAGGGGAGATGAGGCAAGGGAAATGTTTTCTAAGCTCTCTAGGGACAATTGTTTGCAACTTAATACCCGCATATATAGCATAGCAATTGTCTACCAAATAGTGGCTGTTATAACGTGATTATTCATGGATTTCTTCGACATAAGGATCCTCTTGAAGCAATCGACCTCATTCACAAGATGGTTTCGAAAGGCTTCTCAGCCGACGCAACCACGATGACATTGCTAATAGAATTGTTGCCCAAGAATCAGTTGGATCATCCAATTTTCCAGAAGCTTATGAGTGGTCCTGATATCAGGAGTCATAACATTGGGTCTGGCGGTCTATCAGCTGCTGCTACTCAAGGAACTTGCTGAAATTCTCATCCAAACACCAGTTGGATGGTCCAGTAGTTGATCAAAATCTCTGTGTCGAGAACATTCTGATGATAGAAGGTTATACGAACTAGAGGTCCGAGTCATGATCCCACTTATATTTGTTTCCAGGCCCGGCCATGGGCCTGTGCTGGTAGGCCCGCCAGCACAGGGCCTCGGTGGAAGTATTTTCTAGGCTGTTAATAGGCCCACAAATAAGTAATGTGTCTTGACTCTTGAGTCTTGACGTTAGAAAACAAAGTGAGCTGTTTGAACTAAATGATGAGCCTCTAATTAATTCATATTTTAAACGGGATTCAAGATAAATAATATGTTTTCCCAAATTGCTTTGAAAACAAAATGACTCCCTTTAAATTAATTATGGGCCTCTAATTAATCTATAGCTTAAACGGGCCTTCAGGTAAGATCATTCTTTGCTAAAATTGCTTGGCAAACAAAGTTACTAGCACCAACTAAATGATGGGCCTACACTTGATCATTGAGAAAAGCTTTTCATGGGACATCAATGGTAAAAATGAATCTTTTTTATGTCTTATGTAAACGGTAAGAAGGAATTATCATCTGACAGGCAATTAGTATTCTTCTTTGTTTTGTTGATTGTTTTAAAACTTCAAATTTTGATATGGTGGATCAAATTAATTTTGTTGATGATTTTGAAAGAAGCTTTTCAAAGTTGAAGTTGTTGAGGTTTTATTTGCGCTTTACAATGATAGAAGATAGACTTAACGGATTAGCGATGTTCACAATTGAGAATAACTTCTTGGATGATGCAAAGATGGAAGAGTTAATAGAGTATTTTATTTCAAATAATACTAGACGATTGTTACTTTTTTCAAAATGATAAATAATATTACTTATTTTGTAATCATTTTTTAAACTTATGTATTTTATTATTTATTTAATAATTTTTATTTTTAATAAACTTATGAGAGAAAAAAGGCCACATTTTAATTTTCGAACAGGGCCTCTGAATATCATGGACCGGCCCTGTTTGTTTCCATACTTGCTGATATATCAGAAAGAACCGATCAATGTTGGCATGGGAATAGATGATAATCCATGTTTGATGCATTAGTGTGTTTTAAGCTAGTTGTGATTATTGTTTAGAGATATGAAGCTCGCTTGTCTAGCAACATAACTACGTATTTGCGACAAAGGCCAAAGCCTTGAAGGGAACTCTAGGGTTCTGCTTTTGTCAAGAAGAAGCAATGCTTTGGTCACCCAATTTTGGACTTCACTCATCTGAATGAGATAGTAATCAACCTTCAAATGAACAGAAACGTACAGGGATCGGAGCTCGTTTGTACAGCAGACAGAATATGTAAGTGGGATGACAAGGATCATGAATCGGACCGTTAGTTCCAGCTATCTTCTATCATCAGAATCTTCTCCAAGCCGAGAGATTTTGATCAATTACAGGATCATGCAACTGGCCTTTGGATGAGAATTTCAGCTAGTTCCTTGAGTTGCAGCAACTAATAGACCACTAGACCCTATTTTATGACTCTTGATATCAGGACCATTCAATAGCTTCTGGCATATTGGATGATCCAACTGATTCTTGGGCAACAATTCTATTAGCAAAGACATGGTGGTTGCATCGGCTGAGAAACCTTTCGAAACCATCTCATGAATGAGGTCTATTGCTTCAAGGGGATCCTTATGGCGAAGAAATCCATGAATAATCACGTTGTAAGAGCAACTATCTGGTAGACAACTATCCCCCTCCATTTTCCTGAACAGATCATATGCTTCATCGACAAAACCTTGTCTGCATAGTCCATCAACTGTAATGGTATATGCGCGGGTATTAGGTTGCAAAAACTTGTCTCTAGAGAGCCTAGAAAACATTTCCCTAGCTTCCTTTTCCCTCCCCGCTTTCCACAGCCCGTCCATAAGGATACTGTACCCTGTAATATCAGACTTCAACCTACTATTTTCTATTACTTGAAATAGAGCTAATGCACCGTCAAGTTGACCTTGTCTACACAAGTAACCAAGCAAGCTATTGTATGTCACATTATCCGGGGAACAACCCTGACCACTCATTTTCTTGAGAATTTTTTGTGCATCTTTAAGCCTCCCTGCTTGACAAAATCCATTTAGCATAGTAGTATACGTGACTGTATTCGGAGCCAAATCCTTCTCAAGCATACTATTCAATAACTGTTCTGCTTCAGCCATCATTTCATTTTTACAATATCCATGAATCATGATATTGTAACAGTAAGCGGTAGGTTTGCATCGCCTATTGATAATGAAATCAAATACCTTTCTAGCTTTATCTAATTCATTGCGCAAACAATACCCATCCATCAATGAACTGTAAGTAATAACATTCGGAAGAAATCCTCTTTGAATCATCACTTTGAGTATAACTTTAGCTCCCAAAACATTTCCTTCCTTGCAAAAAGCATCAACCAATGTGGAATAGCTAACTGTATCGGGCATGATCTTCCTCTCTACCATTTCATTGAGTAACTTCATAGCTTCATTGATTGTGCTTGAAATGCACAAACCAGCAATCAATCTATTGTAAATGAACACATCTGGTTGAATCTTTTTATCCTTCATCTCTGAAAAAACATCAAAAGCCTTTGATACCATCCCATCCTTACATAGGCTGCTAATGACTGTGTTATAACTAACGACATCAGGTTGACAGCCAAACTCCTTCATGTTTTTGAGCAATTCAAGTCCTGCACTCGTTTGCCCTACGTTGCATAATCCATCTATAATTGTGGTATAAGAAAAAGCATCCGGATGATAACCCAAAATCCTAATCTTATGAACCAACCTTGCAGCCTCGATTACTCTCCCAACTTTACAGAGCCCATCAATCAGTGTACTGAGCATTACATCATCGAATTGAATACCGAGTTTCAAAGATTTGCTCAAAACTGAGTAGCCAAAATCCACTCGACCCAATTTACAGAAGCAACGAAGAAACATGCTCAGCGTGTGAAGATCATGGTGGAACCCAACTACTTCCATTTGTTTAGACGCATACAAGGCAGCCTCGAAGGCGTTCATTCTCATAAGAGAATTTACCAACTGAGAAAATTTCACAATTGAGGGTCTAGGGTTCATGCGGAGCATCCTATTAAATGAATCCAAGGCATCATCTATGCTGGCGAAAGTTACAGAATTGAAGGTCCGAGGACTAATTGGATTGGAGGAGAAGTAGGTCGAGAGAGGAGCTGCGGCAGAAGTTGGAGAATAAGCATAAGGGAATTCAGTTGCTGAACTGCGTTAAATTGAAAGCCTTGGCAATGAGAGACCCGGACACTGCTGACAGTCATCAATAGATACTACCAGCCCTTCGCCCGCCTTTCCTCAGAATGAATCATTCCATTCCGCTACCAGAACAAAGTTGATTATATGGTCATAGTTCAGGTTAAAATAAGGTATTAACCCCTGAAATTATTTAAAAAGTTCATGTTTGCCACTCAAATTACTTTATTTCATATATAGTCACTCAAATTAGTTCAACAGTTCAAGTTTGGTAACTCTCCGTTAACTTTTTCTGAAATGGCAGTCAACTTTGGGAATTGACCATTAAATCAGTGACGTGACAATTAAAAAATAAAATTTATTCTTTTAGAAATTTTGCATCATTATAAAAAAAATTATAATTTTAAAAAATAAAAAATCATTCCCCCATCCCATTTAGGGATGACAATTAATCATGTTATTTATGGATAATCATGTTATCGAGTGGAGAGTGAAGAAACTTAATTGAAAGGAAGAAACTTTCAATTAATCATGTTATTTATGGATAATTTGTGATTTGCTTCAACTTTCTTGAGTTTTCTAGATTGGTGTTGAACAATTTGTATAGTTAATTTGTAATTTGCTTGAATTTTCTAGAATGGTGTTTTATATATGGATAATTTATATTGAGAGATTGATATTTGACTTTAATTTTGATAGGAACTTGTTATTGTAATTTTTTTACGACAAAAACCCGTGGGCACCCATGAACCCGCGGATACCCAGCGAGTTGGGTTGGGTTTGAGTTTTTCAAACCTAGTGTGTTTTACCCCGGGTTTTTTCACGGATAAACCCATGGGCTTGGGTTTGGCAAAACCCAACCCGACCCATTGACATCCCTAATCCTGTTGCGTCTTCAACACCACTCCTAAGGGAGGAGTTACGGTGCTAATTGTACAATAGTTAGCACCGTCCTAACCAAGGGAAAAACTACTACTAGTTTGAATTAGTAGTGATTTAGTTTAGATTCCGTAGTGATTTCGTTATTTTTAGTAGCGTTTTTTGCTAGTTATCACGGTGCTAACCCCTATAAGGGTTAGCACCTAATCCCATCCCCACTCCTAACCTGATGTGCCCTCGCTGCCGATCACCCACTTTATTCCGTCCTACTCTGACGCTCCAAACTAGAACCAAGTTGAATCCCTAATTCCTCATTGTCTAACACCTGCACTACCCTGCCACCGGTTCCTTTACAAAAACCCATCAATTACGCGAACTGCAGGAGGCGGCAACTTCAAGCCGCAAGAAAGCAACCATAACTGACCATTCATCTTCTATTTCGCCTTCTTCCTCTGCTCGCTACCAACAAAACTAACAACCAAACAAAAATCATTTCCTCATATTCGATCGGCTGATTCTTTCTTTGTCGTCGACCTATAAACCTACCCCAAACTATGCTCGCTGATAAGTGCCATACATATGCATGCATTAGATTGCCATATTATGATTTTAGTGTGATGAAAATGATAGGGATTTGGTTCGAATTAACCATGGAATGACCTTTGTGTCATTATCAAGTGTGTGGTGTGTTTGTACACTTTTTATTTTTTAGTGCCACTTATGCAAAGTTCAACAGGAATTTGCATAGGCATTGACAAGTTTCAATTTTAACCTCACTCCAGCCAAACGGGCCGATTCACCAACCCTTATTCGTTGATATAGACAGAGGCAACAACAGCTTATGGGCCGGCGGCCCATTCCCTCTTCATTTCCACCTTGGACAAGGAATGGCGGAATTATTTGGTTCAGTTCTCTTTGGAAAGGAATTTAATTGGACAAGGGATGTGATTATTTTGGACCGGATTTTAGGGATAAAAGAAGGAATTAAAGGGAGGAGTGGGGAGGAATTAATTGGAGGATTCCACGACGGGCGGTTTCCACCCCCAATCCTCGCCGACGTGCGACCTCCATCTCGCAAATTCCGGCGAAGTGCCTCCGCTTCCGGGTGGTTTGGCTCCCTCATGGGTTCTTCAATCGGCCATTTAAGGCGTCGATGCTCCTCGTTTCCCAAGTATTGACTCACCAATTTCCCCTTACTCTTTTCATCTCTGTTGGGTCGAACCCTACCTATCATCCTCCAATGGTTGCTGAACTATTTTCTGTTTACAATGATGAAGCTGTTGTTGTCGCTGAAGAGAGGGCTGAGCTTAGTCTCCTTGGCAAGATTCATGTCTCTGCTCCTTCCCTTGGCAGCCTGCAGAATTTTCTTGTGGATCTATGGAATTGTCGCGGCTCCATCACGGTGCTATCGGTGGACGAGGGCCTCGTTCAATTCATCTTCATCGATACCTCGGATCACCGCCGCGTTCGAGACAAGTCACCATGGACTCAATCGCGCTTCTTGATTCATCTGCGCCCCTAGTGTGTCCCAACTTCTGAGGTTGCTGAATCTCTTTCCCACGTCCCTCTGGGGGTTCAGTTCTGGAAGGTCCCTACTTCAGGCCACACCTTGCTAATGGCTCGATGCTTAGGATCTACAATGGGAAAATTGAAGGAAGCTGTTGTCCATGTTGGCCGCAAAACGGGTGGAGTTTACCTTCGAGCGAAAGTGTCCATCAATATCAACCGCCCACTTCCTCTCTCGGTCACGGCCTCTCACGAAGATCGTAGTAAGGGGTTATTCAAAGTTTCAGTCTATTATGAAAAACTACCTCTCTTTTGCTTTTGCTGTGGTGTTTTAGGACACACCAGTGCTCACTGCGATCTCAAAGATACGATGAATGGGAACGACCTCCCCTACGGCAAACACATCCTGGCTTTTGACAAAGGTCCTAGTGTGGATGAGCACACTCTGCGCAAGAAGATTGCTCATTTCTCCTGGAACTGTCATGACACGGAGAGGGCTGGTGATTCACATGCCCGCAACACTTCAGGGCTGCAACGGTTATCTCTCGGAGCTGATCTTCTTCGCCAACTGATCCTCTTCGCCATGCCTGGGGTCTCATCCTCTTCGCCAACTGATCCAAATCCATGCAAGCGGGGATTGCTGGAGGAGGGTGAAATCCCACCTGCTTCCAAGGTTCTTTGCGTGGAGGACACTGCAGGCGTACAACCCACAGCTATTGATACTATTCAGGTAGAGGAAACCGGCCTTGCTCGGTCCCAATCCCAGATATGAGCATCTTGGCCTAGGACTGCCGAGGGTTTGGCAAATCCTTGGCGCGTAGATCCCTGTTGAATGCCATATTTAGTAGATCCCCTATGATTGTCTTTCTTAGTGAAACAAAGTGTCGTGATAGGAAGGTTAAATCGCGTCTTACTCGTCTAGGCTTCCCTAATTCTGTTCTCGTGAGTCCCGTAAACACTTCAGGAGGCATGACTTTAGTTTGGACTACTGAAGTAGATTGTACAATTCTTTATCATTGTTCTTCCTTCTTAGTCGTGGATTGTGTCCACCAAGTGTACGGTTGCTTTGCAATCGTGTTTGTCCATTTGAGTTGTAATGAGAGTGATAGGATTGATCAATTAAACGACATTTCTACTTACCTCTTGTCTTTCTCTTCTCCCTTCTTCCTCATGGGTGATTTCAATTGTCTATTGGCATCATCTGAAAAGGTTGGTGGTCGACCCCCAACCCCCTATTCACTATCTTTGTTACAGAACTTTCTTGTCCAACATAACTTACAGGATTTAGGATTTGTTGGTCCCCCTTTTACATGGTCGAAGCGCAGATCACCACAAGATCACATCATGGAGCGCCTTGATCGTTGTCTATCATCTCCATCAGCACTCACAACTTGGGAAGGTATGCAAATTCACCACCTATCCGACCTTGGATCTGACGATTTTGTTAGAGCTTCATCCAGCAGCAGCTCGTACGAAGGCCAACTTCCACTTTGATTCTCGCTCAATCAATAACCTCGAAGTTGCTGGCATACTCAACTCGGAATGGCGGCAATCTTGTAGTGGAACATTACAATTCCAGCTTCACCATACGTTGAAGACATCTCGGCATCGGCTGTACCACTGGGCTTCCAAAGGCACATCTAACTCTGCCAGGGCCATTCGTGAACTACAGGATGCCATCACTGCCCTCCGGGAAACCTACCCTATAGACTGGGGTACCATCAGCCAACTGGAACAACAACTCATTGAAGCCTATATCCAAGAGGAGATATATTGGTATAAAAAATCCCGGACGCATTGGCTAACAGAAGGAGACTCCAACTCGAGATTCTTTCATCTTACTACCTTGCAGAAGCGAAGGAAAAACAGGATCCTAACATTACAAGATGACAATGGAGTCAAACATTTCGAAGAGACAGAAAAAGGTATGCTTGTTGTACAATACTTTATCAATCAATTCACTTCTGAATGTTTGAATATCCAGTCCTTCTTAGACTGCCTAAGGCTTCCCGTACTAATTACTAATGATATGCATGCTATACTAACTGCCCCCATTACTAGAGATGACATTCGCTCTGCTGTTTTCAGTATAGGTAGTTATCAGGCCCCCGGCTCTGATGGTTTCACCGGTATTTTCTTCCAATCCTTTTGGGGTCTAGTAGGTGATCTAGTTGTGGCTGCAGTCCAGGACTTTTTCGTTTCAGGACACCTTCTGCCTAACTTTAACCACACTTGGATCACTCTTCTGCCCAAAGTCCCAAAAGAAGATACCATGAGACAAATGCAGCCAATCGGACTATGCCAAGTCCCTTACAAGGTGATTCTAAGGTCCTGACAACTCGTCTTGCTTCTATCCTCCCGCGAGTAGTAAGTCCTTCGCAAAATGGATTTATAAAGGGTCGATTAATCTCTGATAACATACTTATTGGGCAGGAAGTTCAGCATTTTCTGAAAACTAAGACTTCTGGGCATGAAAAATGGATGGCCTTAAAGCTAGACATGGAAAAAGCTTATGATAGGCTAGAATGGGAATTCCTATTTTCATTGTTACATCGTTTGGACTTTTGTGATGTTTGGTTGAATTGGATACAACAATGTGTTTCAATTGTTTCATTCTCTGTCTTAATTAGTGGTTCTCCCCATGGTTTCTTCCATCCTGAACGAGGCATACGACAAGGAGATCCTTTATCTCCATTGCTGTTTGCTCTCTACATTGAAGGGTTTTCCCATTTCATTGAACAGACGTTACAAGCTCAATTCCTCCATGGCATGAAAATTCATTGGCGATGTCCGGTGATATCACATCTTCTTTTTGCTTATGATACTTACTTATTCTTAAGAGCTTCTATCCCTGAATGCCATAATCTCCTTGCCTTGTTTGCTTCTTACCAGCAGCAGGTTAGCAGCCAAAAGGTGAATCTTCACAAATCATCAGTCACCTTCAGCAGCAACACGTCTCCTACTGATGCAGCAGCTATGCTAAATCTGTTGGGGATGACTGAAAGTAACACAGACGACCGCTACCTTGGGCTGCCAACCCATATATCTCGATCCAAGCAGGCTACCTTCCAATTTATCGAAGATAAGCTCATTACTAGGCTGCAACAATGGAAATCCAAGGCTCTCTCGCTTGCTGCCAAAGAAGTCCCCTTAAAGTCCATTACAAATGCATTGCCGAATTATGCGATGCTAAGTTTCCGGATGACTGTTACTTTCTGTCGTCGGCTCAATGGTCACTTATCGAGATTTTGGTGGGCCCAACAGGATAGGGATGCAGGCATGAATTGGACATCCGGAGATCCTTGTGCCGTCACAAGCACAATGGTGGTATTGGCTTTCGAGATTTTGACAGTAATAATAAAGCCATGCTAGCCAAACAAGCTTGGCGTATTCTGCAGAACCCAGATTGTCCTATTGTTGTCATGTACAAAGCTAAATATTTTCCTCAAGTTCTGTTTTTGCAGGCTACTCCTGGTACTCGGCCTTCTTGGGCTTGGCAAGGGATTTTGGTTGGTTGTGACTTATTGCTGCAGGGGTTTTGATGGACTATTGGCTCTGACACTGTAGTCCATATTCTTGATGATAACTGGATGCCCACCACTCCACCATCTAGTCCGAAACTGCTGTCGCAAGCCTCTCTGTCCTCAACTCAGGTAAATTCATTGATTGATCATTCCAATGGGACATGGCGAACTGACCTTCTTCAAAGTCTCTTTGATGCTGCCACTACCAAGATAATTCTCAGTATCCCACTTCCTCACCTTCCCATGGCAGACAAACTGGTTTGGCATTATGAAACCTCAGGTGAGTACTCTGTCAAATCTGGATACCACATTGTTGCTACTGACTTTGTTAAGAATCTGTCAACCACCCCTGTCATCTTTGATTCTTCAGCCTGGAAAGCACTCTGGGCTCTCTCAGTTCCGCCAAAGTTAAGAATATTCATTTGGAGATTAGTTAAAGGTTTTCTGCCTGTTAAAGATGCCTTGAGAGATAGAGGAATCATAGAGGAAGAAGACTTAGAGCGCTTATTGTGTCCAATCTGTTCTCATCCCGTGGAAATTTAATCTCACTGTTTTTTAGAATGCAGAATAGCTACTAACTTGTGGGGACTGGCAGGCTATAATCACATCCTTCTACAAATTAGCTCACTGCATATTGCCATTGGATGGAGATATTTGTTATTGGATGCAGGGTTAGGTGCTTCTGATCTCTCTTCTCTCGTTTTCCTTTATTGGCGAATCTAGAAAGGGAGATGCTCAACAACCTATGATTACATCCAATTTCTCCCAACCTCACTATTGCGACAACTAAACAGTCAGATGTCGGAATGGAGTGTCGCTCAGGAAACTACCACGGCTCGGCGTAGGCATGGTCAATCGAGAGCACCTCCTTCACCCAACACAATCCCCCCACCCATTCCAGAAGGTTTCATGCTGGTTCACTTTGATGGGGCGACAAAGGCATTGGTCGGCGGGGCCATCGGCTTTGTGGGACTATCTTCTCAGAGGGCTATCTCCTTTGCTCTTGGCCGGTTTTATACAGCTTTCGATCACCCTTTCCTCATTGAACTAATGGCGCTTCGAGATGACATGCGGTGGTGCCTTTCCCATTCGATTACTAACGTCCTGTTTTGTGGTGATGCGCAGGTTGTTATCCGGATGATTGCTGCGAATGACTCGTCTCACGCTTTGGGGGGTGCCATTCTGAAAGAGGTTCAGGTGCTGCGAACATCTCTCGCGCGTGTTTCGTTTCATTTCGCTCCTTGTAGGTATAATAGGGCTGCCCATACCGTGGCAAAACATGCCCTTTCATCTATGGTTCCACATCTTGTTGACCATCGTATTGTTCTTTTTTCCTTTGCCTGACCTCTTTGGTCTTGTATATATTTGTATCTTGCTATTCCTTCCGGAATATCTCTGGCAAAAAAAAAAAAAAAGAGAAGCAGTAGCTTTAAGAGATCATCTCGAGTTCGGGTTAGAGAAACGGATTACTTTATTTGTAATTCTTTTTTCTATTTTTTTTAATTCTAAGATGTTGAATCAATAATTATTTCTTAGTTTGTTTTCTATGACGATGAACTAAATCCTCATTTCTGGGAGAAGACCGTATGAAGTAGCTATCGGATTTCTATGATTTAATTCGGATTATTTGTCGTTCTCATTTATATTGTGTGTGGATTCTTAATGCTTTGTGTAAACTGGTCACCTACATATTGATTTGTTGTTCTAGGTTGAGACCGAGAGGTGATATCTAGAATGGTACACTCTTAGATACGTCAGAACACCCAATTGAGCACGAGAGTGGGAAGCGGGAGTTGTGTGATCATTAGATGAGTTATCGGACTTCAGGCTAGGTAGTTAATTAATTGGTTGTACGAGAGTAAACGATTAATTGGCTAGCTAGTACGTAGTGATTCTTCAAAGATATAACTATCACCTTAGAGATAACTTCGGTCATTTGAATGAGAATTAAAATTAATTAACGAATTAAATCAGATAATTAGGAAGTGAATTCCAGGTCTTCTTTCCCCAGAGCTTCTCTCCATCAAGTTTTCTCCAAGCTAATTGAAAAAATCAAAATCACAAGAAGAAGAGATTTGGGGTTTCGAAATTGAGGCTCATCTTTAAAGCCCACGACGGGGTATGAGCGCCACAAATTTGGGGTACCGGATCTGAGAAGCTGCTCGCGGACGACAAAAACAAAGAAGAACCAGAGCAAATGAACAATCCCAGAGCTTGTTCTCGTTATTGCAACGAGATGCACAATTATTGCGGAGCGGCCTACGAGTTACCTATTCAACCGAACTCCACCGCCGTCAGGGCATTCACGCAAGTAGGAGGACTGGGAGCTCTTTGCTACCTCACCAGCTTTCTAACCATCGTCATGCTCGGCGTTACGCTCAACACCAAGCCTGATCTCACCATCGAGACCTAGGCGCACTAGAAGGTGATATTGGCTTTCACTCATTGAATGAGCTATCTTCCCCGACAACAGAGTTGGATAGATGCCATAGTGAGGAGTAGTCTCGACAGTTGTCCCCATTACCTTCCTCTACTTGAATGAAATATATTACATTCTCTTTTCCCACTTATTTTTAAGGATGACAGCCCTGCCCGACCCGCCTGGTACTGTCACGGCCTTATTCTCGGTCGTGTGGCCTTAGCTCTCAATTCTGTTTGAGAACTAAGCAGCCTTCTCTCAAATTCACAAGCAACCAAAGAAAGCAAGAAAGACAAAGAAGATGATTTTACCCATTATGTGACTCATAAGTGCACCATTAAGCTCTCATTTAGGTGGAGAATCCTGGAGGCATCTCTATGCTTCTAGTCTTCCATACACGCCACATGTGCAGCCGTCATGTTGTCCTTTGTTTGAGTCATGTCATATGCCACATGTAACATCCTCCTCCACCTATGCTCGCACTCCCTCGTTGAGTCCTCTTGTCAAAAAGCCTCGATCAAGTCCTTGTGATTCCAAAGCGAGAGCTCATTCTCCCAACTCGCCTCGCTCTCTGGAAGGTTGCGCCACTTGACCAAGTACTCCGCATAGCTTGGATGAACACCACGATGAGGAATGACACGACGCGCCATGATCTCTTCGACTTCATGGTCGTGTGTCTTGGTGACGAGTGTTGGTGCGCGATGTGACTCCTTCCGCCTCTCATCCTCCTTGTCTTCGTTGAAAGCTTTGAGTTGGCTCACATGAAAGACTGGATGGATCTCCAAATGCGACGGCATCTCCACCTTGTACGCCACCTTGCCAATCCTCTTCACGATGTTAAATGGCCCTTCATAGCGGTGAAGAAGTCCCTTGTTCACATTCCTGAGATGCTTGAAGCGGTGAGAGTAGAACTTCACCATCACCATGTCTCCCTCTTCAAACTCCAAGTGTCGCCTCTTCTTGTCCGTCCACTTCTTCATCTTCTTACTAGCGTCGGCTAAGTAAGACTTTTGCGAATTTGTCTACTGCCGGATTGTTGCTTATATACCCTGTTGCCACCGTCGTAGGTGTCAACGGCTGCTGTCCCGTCGCCAACTCGAATGGGCTCGTATTGGTCGACTCGCTGCGGTGCAAGTTGTAGGAGAAGTGTGTTGTGTCCATCAACTTCACCAAATTGCGTTGGTTTGCACTCACGTAGTGCCCCAAGTACACCTCCTGCAAGGCATTCACGCGCTTAGTCTGCCCGTCACTTTGTGGATGAAATATCGTCGAGAAGTTCAAGCCAGAGCCCATGATCTTGAACAACTCCCGCCAAAATCGGCCCTTGAAGCGCCCATCTCTGTCACTCGCTATGTTGCTAGGAATGCCCCAACACTTGACCACATTCTTGAAGAATAGTCGTGTCGCATCCTCCGCCGTCTTGTCTTTCGGCCCCAGAATGAACACGCCATATTTCGAGAACCTGTCCACTACAACCATGATGCAATAATATCCTTCGACTTTGGGAAGGCTGACGATGAAGTCCATGCTTACACTCTCCCATGGTCGTTGAGGTGTGGGCAATGGCTCTAGCAAGCCTGTCGGATTTCTGTGCTCCATCTTGTCTTGTTGGCACACAAAACAAGTCTTCACATACATCTTCACGTCGTCTCTCATACGCGGCCAGAAGTATGCTTCTTCGATGAGCGCTTGCGTTCTCTCGACGCCGGGATGGCCGGCTCACTTGGAATCATGGCACTCCTTCATGATCTCCTTCCTCAAGTTGGCCCAACTTGGCACGAACACGCGCTCCCCCTTGGTCATGATGAGCCCATCCTTCATCCAAAACCGTCGAGTCTTCCCTTGCTTGATTTACTCGGCCATGGTTTTGGCGAAGGGGTCATGGTCAAGGCCTTCGAGGTCCGCTCCTTCAAAGGAAACACGGGTTGGCTGATGCTTGCGGCTGCACTCTTGCGGCTAAAAGCATCTGCAACGGAGTTCGCCTTTCTGGGATTGTACTCCACCATGAAGTCGAATTCAGCCAAAAATTCTTGCCACCTTGCTTGCTTGTGATATGATCCTATTTAGCCTCTTGTTCAAGCTCGAATTGATTGCCAAAGGATCCATCAATGTTGGAAGGAAGAAAGGTTGAATTTGGCTAAGTGTTCGAACTGTATCACGGTGCTTGCTTTACATATTCGTATCTTACTTTTTTTTTTCCAAGACAAGCCCAAAGGGCGTGGATAAAGACTGGACACTAATACAAGACCGACTCGAATATTGCACGATAGTCTGTATGCAACCAGACTATCGATGAAAGAACCTGTTAAGCCACTACTTGGGCAACTCTGAAGAAGCTCCGAGGAGCAAAGACACATCAATCGCGAAAAAAAAAAAACAAAAATAACAACCCAACATCTCCAAGATGGTCCCGCCAGTGAGTGTAGTTTCCTTGGACGAAGTGTGTCGGATGACCAGTGTCGAGATACCACAAAAACCACAACAAAGAAAGAAATGAAAAAAGCATTAGCAATCTTTGACCGAACATGCTTAATTAATCTCATAAATTTGAAGAAGCGAATAAAATCGAACTATTACCTGATAGATATATCTATGGAACTTATTTCACATTCTTCAATTGTTTTCATACCATATGGGCACCTACAAAATCACTAATAAAAATGCACGACTATGGTGCTAGAAATCTCTAACACTAGAGATTAAATCTTGCCTTTGAGGCAAAGTCGATCTTATCGAAAAAAAACACCACCACGGTATTATTAACCTCTTGTAAGTGTTGTACATTAATCAATAATGACGATTGTCCAAAATAATTTAAAGCATACTTTAAATACAAAAAAACAAATTACAAATAAAATGAAGAATAAGCAAATATTAAAGGTTGTCAATATTATTAAGAGGAGAAATTAAAAGCTAATTTGCATAAATAGGGAAGTACATAAATTGTTTAAATTAAATCTACTTATGAAGACGTAGCTAATTGAACATCAATAAAGCTAGACATTAAAATTAGGAAGAAATTTATTTTTTGAGAGTAATTATACTTACATCAGCGAAAACCAAGGCGGAGATTGGGGAATAATAAAGGCTAATGGAATAACAAAGAATGACATCATAAATAAGAATTTAATTAAATTATTAAGAGAGATTATTCTTATCGTAGAGAAAAACTATTGAAATTTATATATAGCGATGAATATTATTAAGGAAGAAATTGAAGATAATTTAGAAATTAATTTGAAAATTACCGTTTCTGAAACTTACCGGTACCACAATTACCTTAATCAAATGCGGTCGACCGGATTTGGCTCCTCCGTCATCGGAGGCCTGCCGGCAGGGGCGGAGCTACAACTGCTTAGAGAGGGGGGGGGGGGGGGCTCCCCCAGAATTTCTGACGTTACGTGTAGACTCGACGATATTTTGAAAATTTTATATAAACTAAACAAAAGGTTAAAAATTGCTTAATGTGAATGAAATACATATCATTACTAAGTCAGTCCAGCGAATGGGGTTCTTATATGTAATAACCCAAGTCAAGTGTTTAATCCTTGCTGCCTGGATTTTTTTTTAATTTATAGTATGACCTTTTAAGTCATTAAAAGATCAACTAAGTTCTTTGATTCGAATATTTTATTTTATCAAATTATTTAAGTTAAAACTATTCTTATACTAACAAAAGCTTACGACTACTTTTGGGTGGATGATGAATAATATTTTCTCTCCAAATATTGATATAACTAGATGTTCATTTTCAATTCTAAAAATAGGATGTGTTATGCAATATTGAAATTTCATTATTAATCTGTTTATTCCATTTTTAATTTATATTGAACGTGCTAAGGTGAATATTTGAAGTTTATATATAATTTTGAGCGAAAATATGACATGTTACACGACATTCATCTTTAAATTTTGGAAATAGGATGACTACTCAACATTGAAATCCATTGTTAATTTATTTATCACTTATGAATTTGTATGAACCTATCATGCTACAAATTTTTAGTTTCGATATTATTTTGAGTGATTTCAAACATCCTGAAAAGATCAACTAAGTTCATTGATTCGAATATTTTATTTTCTCAAATTATTTAAGTTAAAACTATTCTTTCACTTACAAAAGCTTACGACTACTTTTGGGTGGACGATGAATAATATTTTTTCTTCAAATATTGATATAAGTATATGTTCATTTTCAATTCTAAAAATAGGATGTGTTATGCAATATTGAAATTTCATTATTAATCTGTTTATTCCATTTTTAATTTATATTGAACGTGCTTAGGTGAATATTTGAAGTTTATATATAATTTTGAGTGAAAATATGACATGTTACACGACATTCATCTTTAAATTTTTGAAATAGGATGACTACTCAACATTGAAATTCATTGTTAATTTATTTATCACTTATGAATTTGTATGAACCTATCATGCTACAAATTTTTAGTTTCGATATTATTTTGAGTGATTTCAAACATCCTGAAAAGATCAACTAAGTTCATTGATTCGAATATTTTATTTTCTCAAATTATTTAAGTTAAAACTATTCTTTCACTTACAAAAGCTTACGACTACTTTTGGGTGGACGATGAATAATATTTTCTCTTCAAATATTGATATAAGTAGATGTTCATTTTCAATTCTAAAAATAGGATGTGTTATGCAATATTGAAATTTCATTATTAATCTGTTTATTCCATTTTTAATTTATATTGAACGTGCTTAGGTGGATATTTGAAGTTTATATATAATTTTGAGTGAAAATATGACATGTTACACGACATTCATCTTTAAATTTTGGAAATAGGATGACTACTCAACATTGAAATTCATTGTTAATTTATTTATCACTTATGAATTTGTATGAACCTATCATGCTACAAATTTTTAGTTTCGATCTTATTTTGAGTGATTTCAAACATCCTGAAAAGCGAAGTTATCGTAATATGAAAAATAATTTCAATTTTTTATTTTGATTAATTTTATTCCGTTTATGCGCTAACATTAATAAGAAACTTTTGCCCCTCCGAGCGTCAAAACCAGGCTCTGCCTTTGCCTATAGCTGCCCTCCTTAGTTCTCGTCCCTCGCCACATGTTCGTTGTCGCTTGTCAGACTGATCTCATTGGAGAGATTGATCTCGACGTGGAAGGCGTAGCAGAATTTTGCAACTATCACGACGTGGAAGGCGTATCCTCCGTTTTGATCGATGGAAATGAACGAGAAAGGTGGGGAAGTGAAGGTCAAGTGTTATTTACAACGTCGAATGGTTGGGTGCACGAATTAGGGTCCATAGGTGCTTGATCAAAAAGCCTCAAGTTGCTATGATGAACTAGAAACTGTCTACTTTTTTGGCCAAGTCTGTAACAGGTTTGAGATACCATCTTTGAAGGCTTAATCAATGTAGCTGGAGCATCGTCGATGGAAAGGGAGAGTTGGAACTTAAAGTATGAGATAAGGGGGGAAATGACTGAAGCCAGTTTGGGTTGATGCTACTTGGAAGTCCATGATCAAGTGCTACAAAGTAGCTATGGAGCTTGATTTGGTTACTTGTGCAGGAAGGCAGAAACTTGGGGGGAAAGTAATTTAGTTTTCTTTCCCTTTCAAGTTGGGATTCTATTTCCTTGTTAAGTTAGAGTTAGGATTCGATTTCCTTATTAGTTTAGAGTTCAATTTGCATTATTAATTGTCTATTTAAAGGCTTGAAAGCCTCGTGTAAAAATTAGAGAAGATTGAATGAAAATTGTGACTTCGTCACCAAATCCTTGTGTGTTGGTCGAGTTCCAGCATCAAGCTTGCTTCGTATCGATTGAAACCGCATCAATCGTGGCCGAGCTTCACCTCAAACCAATCGAGCCTTCTTCAACGTGAAAGATTGCACCTTTGGAGTTCGTTTTACGTTTTAAGTTTGATAGAATTCAATCTCTCCTTCGAGGAGATTGGTGCTGCGTATTTTGATCTCAAACAAGCACCTAAGTGCTCGTATTAGCTTGGGGGGGGGGGGGTGAGCTTCTTCTGCGTGAGATAGTAGCTCGTCGCCACTTTGTCCGTCTTCACTATGAACTTCGACACCAACAAGTAGTGCCTCCATGTGCGCAAGCAATGCACCATGGTCGTCATCTCCTTCTCTTGGACCGTGCATCGCCTCTCCGTCTCGTTGAGATTCCGACTCTCGAAGACAATGGGATGCCCATCCTCAATCAAAACACCGCCAATTGCAAAGTCGGATGCATCGGTCTGCACTTCGTAGGCCAACGTCGGGTTGGGAAGCACGAGCACGGGCTCCTTCATCGCCGCTGCCTTCAAATCCTCGAATGCTTCTTGGCACTGATCCGACCAGTCCCAAGCCTTGTTCTTCTTCAAAAGATCCGTCAAGGGTGATGCAATGTTGGAGTAGCCCTTGATGAATCTCCAATAATAAATTGGCAAGGCCGAGGAATGACCGCAACTCTGGCACCTTTGTAGGCGGCTCCCACTCTTGGATTGCATCCACCTTCGCCCCATCCATCTTCAACTTGCCTCCACCAATGATGTGCCCCAAGAATGGAACATCCGTGGCGGCAAAAGTGCACTTCTCCCTCTTGACATACAACTCCTTGTTGCGAAGGACTTGGAAGACTTGTCGTAGGTGCTCGGCATACTCATCGAGTGTTTTGCTACACTACGATGTCATCCAAGTACACCACGACAAATCGATCCAAGAATGACCCGAACACTTGATTCATCAAAGTGCAAAACGTGGCTGGTGCGTTGGTAAGACCGAATGGCATCATAAGAAACTTGTAAGGGCCATACCTTGTCAAACAAGTCGTCTTTGGCTCTTCGCCCTCTGCTATCCGCACTTGATAGTAGCCCGAGCGAAGATCAAGCTTGGTGAACCATCTCGTATCTCCAAGCTGGTCGAACAAGTCGGCAATGTTAAGGATCAACCACTTGTTCTTCACCGTCAACTTGTTGATGGCTCTATAGTCGATACACATGCGCAACGACCCTTCCTTCTTCTTTTGGAACAACACCGGTGCTCCTAAAGGTGACTTCGATGACCGCATGTAGCCTGCATCCAACAAGTCCTTGAGCTGCCTCCGCAATTCTTCAAGCTCCGGTGGGGCCATACGGTATGATGCTCGCGAAGGGGGCTTCGCTCCTGGCTCCAACTCGATCTTGTGATCCATCTCTTCTTGGTGGCAGCTTCTTAGGGAACTCTGATGACATCACATCATCGAATTCTTCAAGCACACCTTCGATGATGGGAGTTGTGATTCCTGTTGAGCCTCCTTCTTCCTCCATCTTCAAGGACACAAGAACTGTTGACTCCTTCTTTTTGAACCCCTTCAATACCTTCATAGCGTACAAAGCACTATGGGGTCCATCTTCCCTCAAGAGATGGACCGCATGGAACTCCCCTCCCTTCTCCAAGCACATCGTGTTGGAGTTGGGTTTCAAGAGAAATCCCTCCTTGTCGAGGAAGTTGATACCGAGGATGACTAGGTGATCATTTATGGTGACGACGGAAAAGTCGATGATTCCTTCCCATTCGCCAAGCTTCACTGGCACGTTGTGCGCAACTCCATGGATCAGGATGGACTCCAAATTGATCGTCTTGAGCCACCCTTGCCCTTTCTTGTAGGCAATACCCAGTCGGTTTGCCTCCTCGATGCGTAAGAAGTTGTCTGTGGCGTCGGTATCCACTAAGGCTTTTGAATCAACTTGCATGAATTGCGCCATAACATAACACCTCCCACGCTTGCTCTCCTTGGTGTCGGTCTTCACCGTGTCAAGCTTACCGATTGAGCCAATCTTAGCCTCCGCTCCCTTGGGCTCCTCATCTTGAGCCTCCATGGCTGCCAATCTCGCCTTCCTTGGGCAATCTCACACTCTATGTGGTCCATCGCAAAGGAAACAAGATACAGTTTTTGGTTCGTACTTACCCCCTTTGCTTGGGCCACCATGTTGTGGTTGAGTGCGAGTGCCCTCCTTGAAAGGATGTCGCGGTTCTCCACTCTTGATGGGCTTTGAACTCTTCTCTATGCTGCTGCGCTTTTGTCTTTCGTACTCAATAAAAGACTCCGCCGTGGCCATGGCAGTTGCAAGGTCTACACTCCTCGACGTTCCATCTCCATCTTGGCCCACGGTTGTAACCCATCAAGAAAGTCGCGTATGGCCTTCTTGTCCGTGATGTCCGGGATCTCTAGAAGCAGCTCCAAGAATTCCTTCAAATATTCTCGAACTTTACCCCACTGGGTGAGTCTTCTCAACCGCGAACGGGCTTCAAAATCCACGTTCTCCGGATAGAACTGCCTATTGATTTCTATCTTGAAATCATCCCACGTTGCCATCACACATGTACCCTTCTCGACGTCCGCTTCATGTCGCCTCCACAAAACCATAGCAATATCGACCAAGTAAAGTGGAGCGATACGAAGTTTTACCTCATCCTCTTGGATGCCGGATGCCTTGAAGTACTACTCAAGACTCCAAAGGAAGTTCTCTAACCCCCCTCGCGTTCCTTTAACCTCATAAGTTTTTGGGTCTTGAAACGTCAGCACGTGGGGCAGATTGCATTGGGGCTGGTCCACTAGCCATGACTCTCTTCATGAGAGTGACCTCACTCTTGAAGTCTACAATCTCCTCCTTCACGCGCGCCTAGCTCAGCCTGGACATACTCTTTCATAACTTTGATTGCGTTGTTCATGGAGTGGGAGATGGTGTTGTTGATGAGGGCCACAAGCTCTTCACGCATCCCCTCATTGCCGATCTCCAAACTCGTCAATCGGCCAGCCACTCCTTGAACATCGCCTTGGACTTGGGCGAAGTTAGCTCTCAAATCCTTGATGGTAGTGCTATCTCCTGCCACCTTCACTTCCACTCTAGAGACCCGCCTCCCTAGAGCCTCCATAGGATCACGAGTGCTTGACTTTTCAGCCTTTGGCTTGGGATTCTTCGTGGTGTCTCTTCCACGTTGCTTCTCGACATCAGTAACACCGCTATCTGATCGCGACATTTTTTGTGAGGCTCTTCCTCTTCGTTTGGCTATTGTTTCTCCTTTGCTAGCACCAAGCCGAACCAGGCTCTGATATCACTTTTCACGGCCTTACTCTCGGTCATGCGGCCTTAGCTCTCAATTCCGTTAAAGAACTAAGCAGCCTTCTCTTAAACTCACAAGCAAGCAAAGAAAGCAAGAAACAGAAAGAAGATGAGAGACTCTAATGTATATTACTCTAAAAAATGTGGAATGAGTAGAAATGAGGGAGATGACTCCCTATATAGGTCTCTCCACATACAAGGCATCAATGCCGCTCATAATGTCCTTCTCCATTACTACACCTCATTAAGCCCCCCATAATGCACTCTAATAGTGTCACCCATTATGTGACTCATAAGTGCACCATTAAGCTCTCATTTAGGTGGAGAATCCTAGAGGCATCTCTATGTTTCTAGTCTTCCATACACGCCATCTGTGTTGCCGCCATATTGTCATCTTGTTGGCACCATGTTATCTGCCACATGTGACAGTAATCATCCGAACCCCGTCCAGATGGGGTAAAAAACCCCGTCCTTCGTGGTTAACGAGCAGATTCAGGTAATGCCCAAAACCTGATAGTAGCTGGCAACAAGTGGGGATGGATCTCAAAGTATCCGCCCCATCCCCAAAATGACGCCGCAATGCCTTAGCTTTTCTCTGCATTAAGGCTTGATATTTATACCGTGCAAGGAGTGATAGATTATACTGCCAAAAAAAGAAAAAAAGGCTCAAACACGTGAGCTTGAAGTGGGCTTAATGACAGGCTCATGTCATTAGTTTTAGTGGGCTAAGTTCCTCCTAGCATATGAAGGCCCACACGAGTGAAGATGGAAGCCAAATCTTCATCGTCTAGGGTTGGTGAATGGACTGCTGAAGTTCTTTGACAATAAGTTGTTGTTGCTATCGAAGCTTCTGTAGAAGAAAACGTCGCCGACGACAGTTTTCCACAAAGTCGCCCCATCTTCCCCTCAATAACGACGCTGGTCGTGGGGATCCGTGGATTGCCCGAACCCGTCGGTGGACAGGGACAATAGTCATTATACCTCTGTTTAGTCGCGGGGGAAGGGGATGGAAAAATCTGCCGAAGTTGACGGGCGAGGATCGGGAGGCTTGTACCCGCCCCATTACCATGCCTGCTTATTTCTCGAAAACAAGAAATCAAATTAATTTTCCTTCTTTTTCCTAATAAATCGACACCCCCGATTGAAACAAGAAAAGGGCAAATCACGTATCCTTATTCCTGGTGGGCTATGAAATCTTTCCTGTTTGTTTGTTTTTCCCTTTACTAGTTGATAATGTGTAACCGAGTAATAAAGGATTAAATTTTATTTTTTTGTTTTATTTATTTTAATATTTTGTTAAAGTGAGGTAGAATTTCTAAAAGATTATTATGATTTTTTTAATTTTTTAATTGCAACATCACTCATTTAACAGTCAACTCGCAGAGTTGACTGCCACGTCAGCAGAACTAAATGAAGGCTAATGGAGAGTGACCAAACTTGAATTGTTGAACTAATTTGAGTGACTATGTATGAAATAAATTAATTTGAGTGACAAATGTGAACTTTTTAAGCAATTTCAGTAACCAAACTTACAATTTACCTTAATTTGGGGATATATATTTGTTTATGCTGTCTATGCCTCAAGGATGCTTTAATCTCTTGAGATAGAGATCTTTAGCATCCTAATGGGTGCCTTTTTAGGGTCAAATAATCTCTCCTAGCAAAGGTGTCTGATCCGATTGATTGAGCCTCAAAGATTCTTTAAGGATCTACAACTGACTTTGTCGGACTTTCAGGTGATGGAACTGTCTCATTTGTTTTTCATAAAATTTAGGGTAAATACAATATATTAGCCAAAACTATTATGAAGCGAGGAATTATAGCCACAACTATGGAAATTCAAATTATTAGCCATAACTATTGTTGCGGGTCAAGATATGGCTAACTGTCCGTTATTGTTATTGAATTTTTAATGGAGAAGGCCACATCATCGGCCACGGCAGCAGCCACGTCAGACTGCTTTTAATTTATAACTTTAAAATATAAAAGTTTAGTCATCATTACTAACGAAATTGTTAACAGAGAGTTAATTGTTGTCTAATAATTTGAATTTCCATAGTTGTGGCTATAATTCCCCGCTTCATAATAGTTGTGCCTAATATATTGTATTCACCCTAAAATTTATTATGGTATTACTATAAGATAGTGTCTTACTCATAATGTTTGGTTGTTACTTCTCGGAGAGATTCTCAATCGGTCATCAAGATGCTACATCGAGGAAGTCTTCCCATGCTAAAGTCAGAGTCATTCTAAGGGAAGTTCTTTCTCTCTTCTCAAACCCTCTGTCAATTTCGTGTCTTTGCTCCTCGGAGCTTTCACAGAGCTGCCCACCTCGTGGCAAAAAATGCTCTTTTATCGGGAGTCCGGTTGCATATGGGCTTCCGCTCTTTATTAATTCGGTTTTGTATATTTGTTGTTCAGCCATGTCCTTGGGGCTTATCTTGAATAAAAAAGGCCCAACTACTCGAAGCTTTAACGGGATGGCAACTAATTTGGATTTTATTCATGAATAATAATTTTACAGTATAACTTCAAAACATGTTAATAATTACATGTATACCGGCATTACATAAGTGAAAATTTAACATAATAAATTATTAAAACAAAAATAAATTAGTTAAAATTAATACAATTTCATGATAAATATTTTATATGTATGATAAATATAAAATATGTTGAGAAAAATTATTATTATTTTTATATAAAATACATATGCATCTAATTAATTGGACAGGTTCAGGTTGGATGGTTGAAAACCATGTCTATCCATCACCCATAATATTTGGATATGAGTTTTACCAATACCATTGAAAAGCTTTCGAGTAGGGATGACAATTAAACCCATGGCCGCGGGTACCCGACTGTCTCGACCCAATCAACGCGGCGAATTTCCGCATTGACTAGGTATGGGGCGGATATGGATAAAACCCGTAAAACATTTTATGGATATGGGACGAGTATAGTTTTAGCTTCCCCTACCCCATACCTATACCCTCCTCACCAAGACCATTTCTTCACATATAAAAAATACATAAATCAATTGTAACCTATCAATGATAGTGAGGTTAACTCAAGAAAATAAATAATAGAAATGCAATTGACACGCTAAAACACAACACCAAACTGTGACCAAGTGTAATCGCAGTCCGGAAATGCAGTAAAGTAGCAAGTTCTAATTATCAACCCGGGGTCTAGATCTACTGCCTACTCCGTGAATATCTATTATCTAGCCAACTAAGTCGATTGATTGTGGTTTTAACTAAAAGTAATAAGAAAGCAGTAAATGGTTCGGAATTCTAAAGCAAAGGAAGAGTCACTCGGGAATGAGTCCCCCTAGCTTCTTAGTTAGGTCACAGTTGTAATTACTTTTGGTTGCTTTACTTCTGATTATACTGCTGAAGATCCGACAGTAGCTTGGAATCTCTTAAGCTGACCAAGCCCTCTCAGTCAAACTACCCGGCAGACGACTAGTCTTCACCGGGATAGAACGCTGAGGCAATGAACACAGAACTCCACTACTGGAATTAGATTCGAGTACAAAGAAGTGAATTGATTAACTCTCGTATAATCGATTCACTACTACCGATTGAAGAAGCTCTAACAACCTAATCAGATTCTATCTATCTCAGGTTGCAGCAGAAATCAATAAAAAGTGATCAGACTTCAATTGACTCAATCAGAACACTTCAATCGATTATAATCAAGCAATATCACAATCCAAACGTAATTACAATCAATGTAGTCAAAAGCGAGTTTTTACGTAGAAACGGTTTGGTGATCTAGAAGCGTAAAATCATAAGTTTTTATGTTTTAAAGTGGAGTTTTTAACTACATAAGTTATAAAAACTGAGATTTTGCGTAGAAGCGTTGTAGTGACCTAGTAACGTAAAATCGTAAGATTTTACGTTTTAAAGCGCGATTTTGACTACATTGATTACAATCAAAATTCCTAACACATGGAACTAGGGTTCTTCATGCCCAAGTGAGAGAGGGTTATACTCCATATATATATATATAGGAAAACAGAATACAAAGCAGTCATACTCATAAAGATGGGAAGAATCTACTCTGGGATGTCAATCTTCACTCCAAGGATGATTTCCAAGCTTGATTGATGAAACCCAGCTCCAAAACCACTCTTAGGGGGTGTTCTTCGCACTTTCTCTCTCTAGGGCTCTGTTTTTGCTCCAAAAAGTCGATTCTCTCTCATTTGGTTCGAATTTGTGTTAAAACCCAGAAATTCCCGACCACACGGCCGTGTGGCTTTTTAGGCGTGCATGTGTGAGTGTGCAAAACGTCTCGTTTCACTTAAGTGGCTTCAGGTACGCTACACGGCCAAAACCACACGGCCGTGTGGATTTTAGGCGTGCCCTTGTGAGCTCCCTCGACTTTCCACACGGCCACAAGGGGTCCCCTACACGGCCAGTGTGGCTTGCCCGTGCAATTTAGTGCCACACGGCCAGGTCACACTGCCGTGTGGGTTTTTAGGCGTGCCCGTGTGGCTTTTCCAGCTTTTCGTCAAACGCCCCAACTTTGTCCAATCGACCCCAAACTCGTGCCCAAACTTTTTTCACGTACTAGGACCTGAAATATCACAAACAAGAACAACCTAGCGTGAAATCGGCCTAAAAAACGAGAGATGAGACTCAAACGGTACAGGAATGGTGGATAAAAACATGTGTATATATCAAGTCATCAGCAATTGAGTGGCCACACAAATCAAAACCTATTTCCTTTTCATCAACTTTCCCTTCACTCTTTCACTTTTTCCCTTGTGTTAACACGATTATGTTAGTTGTTACTTAATTGATGTATCAGACTCAAAGTCGAAGAATAATGATTGGAATTACATTGTACTCTGTCTTATGAATTAATGGATGTTTTAGAAAAAGATGTTTTGAACCGTATTAAATGTTAAGAATAATTGTCTCTTTATCAACTTCATGATATAGCAGGTGCGTTTGAAACTATAATTGAAAATTTACATGTAAAGTTTAGGTATTATAATATTTGATGTAAGAGGCGAGTATTACTCGTGGGTACCTGAAACCACTGAGTATGGATGGGGATGGGTTTGCAAAACCTTCCCTAGCATGGGTATGGGCGCCAGTATGAATTTGAATATTTGAAGGGTAAATACAATTTAATATCCAAACCTTTCATTTTAAACAATATAATAGCCAAACCTTTTCGAAAACAATCTAATATCCAAATCGTCAACTTTCCGTCCGTTTGACCGTTGGTTGACACTTCAAAAAAGCTTTGTTTAGGGGAAATTGTCACAATACAACTTTGTTTTCTTGTTTTGGCATTGCAGATGACTGAATATTTAGATATTCTATACCACCATGGTGGAGTCATGGACTTCTCGGTTTGGAACCACGATATGTTGGTGGTTTTTCATAGAAGATATCGGTGGATATTGATGAACCGTCGTACTTCGAACTTTTTTGAAGTGTCAACTAACGGTCAAACGAACGGAAAGTTGACGATTTGGATATTATATTGTTTTTGAAAAGGTTTGGTTATTATATTGTTTAAAATGAAAGGTTTGGATATTAAATTGTATTTACCCATATTTGAAAGCGGGGATGGGGATGATTTATGAAAACTCGCCCCATTACCATCCCTACTTTCGAGGTAAAGGTTTTACTCTGCAATTAAATCAGATTTGTGGGGATTATCCACTGATAGTCTGATATTACTGTTTTTGTCATTCCTAAATATGTGAAGGAAAAGATAACTTAAACCACATCCAGGAACTGGGTAAGGTAATGTATAGAGTCCCGGACAAAAATGAGTTCATATAATTGCGTCAACTTGCATATCATAAACAAACACACGGCTGAATCATCATGCTCTACAGTTTCAACTCAAGTTCGCACCTGTTAACCAAGTAGAGCAATCTAACGCCATAATAAATCCTAGTTCGGACACCTTTTGGAACACAACAAAGATCATTTCAAAACTCATATCCACCCCTGTTTATCTAAAAAATTTACACGTCTGATCTTGTATCCACCATGTACCAAATGTCCGATTCATCGCAACATGATCTGGATACACTTAAACAAACACACAGCTAAATCAGGAGGCTCTACAGCTTCATTTCAAGTGCATTATTTTGAGGGTCAACTGGTCAAGTATGTCTAAAAGCAAAAACTGAAATGACAAGATACTCACTACTTGAGAATCTGGTTGCAAAAGTCCTCCCAGTCCGCTTCTTTGATGAGAGGATCACAGGGTCTTCATAATCTGGGTTCGTCCCATTGGGCTTTTTGTATATGCGAGTGAGATCTAGATACTCTCATATCTTATCCAGCAACTCATCAAGGTTCCATTCCAGTGGAGCACTGTCCAGCACAACAAGCAAGAGAGAAAACACCACCAGATTACTTATTTGTGAAATACAACTGTGAAATGGCAGACCCTCAGAGGATGAAAGCAAACAAATTCCAATACACAACTTCAGACATATATCCATAATATTTGCACTCAAATTCCAATCGAAAATATAAGGAAAGACTAAGACTAGATCAATTGAACTGTGATCAAAGTCATACCTTCTTCCTAACACAAGCTTCCTTTGAAAGCTGATAACTATCCCATTCAGATGACTGAAGTCCAAAATGGGTAACCAAAAGCATTGCTTCTTCTTGACAAGAGCAGAATGCTAGAGTTCCATTCAATGGCTTTGGCGCAAAAAGGTAGTTGTTACTAAACAAGCGAGCTAAGTTAATTCCTATCTCCAAACAATAACCACAAATAGCTTTCAAACATGGATCATCATCTACTCCCATGCTTAGTGTAGACCGAAACATACAAGGAGCTCATTTATGCAGCAAACAGAGAAAACCAGCAATATGCAGAGCCCTTAAATAAAGTTCTTCCTGACATACCAGGAAGTAGGGAAACACATATGTAAGCAGTGGCAAGGATCATGCCTCGGAGATTTAGTTCCAGCCACTTTTCTATCATCAGAATCTTCTCGAAACCGAGGGATATCGATCAGCTACAGGATCATGCACCTGGAATTTGGATGGGAATTTCAGCAAGTTCCTTGAGTTGCAGCAGCTGATAGATCAGTAGACCCTATTTTATGAGTTTTAATATCAGGACCATTCAACAGCTTCTGGAAAATTGGGTGATCCAACTGATTCTTGGGCAACAATTCTATTAGCAAAGACATCGTGGTTGCATCGGCTGAGAAACCTTTAGAAACCATCTCATGAATGAGGCCTATTGCTTCAAGGGGATCCTTATGGCGAAGAAACCCATGAATAATCACGTTGTAAGAGCAACTATCTGGTAGACAACTATCCCCCTCCATTTTCCTGAACAGATCATATGCTTCATCGACAAAACCTTGTCTGCATAGTCCATCAACTGTAATGGTATATGTGCGGGTATCAGGTTGCAAAAACTTGTCTCTAGAGAGCCTAGAAAACATTTCCCTAGCTTCCTTTTCCTTCCCTGCTTTCCACAGCCCGTCCATAAGGATACTGTACCCTGTAATATCAGACTTCAACCTACTATTTTCTATTACTTGAAATAGAGCTAATGCACCGTCAAGTTGACCTTGTCTACACAAGTAATCAAGCAAGCTATTGTATGTCACGTTATCCGGGGAACAACCCTGACCACTCATTTTCTTGAGAATTTTTTGTGCATCTTTAAGCCTCCCTGCTTGACAAAATCCATTTAGCATAGTAGTATAAGTGACTGTATTCGGAGCCAAATCCTTCTCCAGCATATCATTAAGTAATTCTTCAGCTTCATCCATCCTTCCATTATTACAATATCCACGAATCATGATACTATAACAGTAAACGTTAGGTTCACATCTCTTATTGACCACGAAATCAAATAACTTTCTAGCTTTGTCTAATTCATTGCGCAAACAGTACCCATCCAGCAATGAATTGTATGTGATGACATTCGGAAGAAATCCTCTTTGAATCATCACTTTGAGTATAACTTTAGCTCCCAAAACATTTCCTTCCTTGCAAAAAGCATCAACCAATGTGGAATAGCTAACTGTATCGGGCTTGATCTTCCTCTCTTCCATTTCATTGAGTAACTTCATAGCTTCATTGATTCTGCTTGAAATGCACAAACCAGCAATCAAGCTATTGTAACTGAACACATCTGGTTGAATCTTTTCATCCTTCATCTTGGAAAAAACATCAAAAGCCTACGATACCATCCCATCCTTACATAGGCTGCTAATGACTGTGTTATAACTAACGACATTAGGTTGACAGCCAAACTCCTTCATGTTTTTTAGCAATTCAAGTCCTGCACTCGTTTGCCCTACCTTGCATAATCCATCTATAATTATGGTATAAGAAATAACATTCGGATGATAACCCAGAATCTGAATCCTATGAACCAACCTTGCAGCCTCGATTACTTTCCCAACTTTACAGAGCCCATCAATCAATGTACTGAGCATTACATCATTGAATTGAACACCAAGTTTCAAAGCTTTGCTCAAAACTGAGTAGCCAAAATCCACTCGACCCAATTTACAGAAGCAACGAAGCAACATGCTCAGCGTGTGAAGATCATGGTGGAATCCAGCTACTTCCATTTGTTTAGACGCATACAAGGCAGCCTCGAAGGCGTTCATTCTCATAAGAGAATTTACCAACTGAGAAAATTTCACAATTGAGGGTCTAGGGTTCATGCGGAGCATCCTATTAAATGAATCCAAGGCATCATCTATGCTGGCGAAAGTTACAGAATTGGAGGTCCGAGGACTAGTTGGATTGGAGGAGAAGTAGGTCGAGAGAGGAGCTGTGGCAGAAGCTGGACAATAAGCATAAGGGAATTCAGTAATACCTGCTTGTCTTCTCCAATGATACCGATAGCAGATTCGATGGATGATCCTAGCCATGCCGAGCTGCTGAACTGCGTTAAATTGAAAGCCTTGGCAATGAGAGACCCGGACACTGCTGACAGTCATCAATAGATACTACCAGCTCTTCGCCCGCCCTTCCTCGGAATGAATCAATTCTATTCCAATACCAATGACAAGCTCTATCATCCAAACCAATTTCCCCCGCGAACCCAACACCTAAAAGAATATATCTGTGTCGCCAGCGGCCGCGAGGAGATCATGAAAAGGAATAAGCATAAGTTAACTGGAGTGAAGCACTCAGGCCTCAGCCGACGGTTCGGTGGCGTGCTGGATTGGCAGAGTGGCTGGACTGAAATTGAATTCCCAAGCTCGATCTCTGCTTTGGGCCCGGGTTCCTTGGTCCTCCATGGCATCACAACGGCACAGACAAAGTACACAACCAATTAACAAGGGTAAATTGCAAGTTTGGTCACTGAAATTTTGGTTAATACCTTATTTTTATCCGAACTATAATCAATTTTGTTCCATGGTTTCAGAAATTAACATCATGTGCTCAACTATGCAGCATATCGACTCAATTGGCCTGACACATGGTTTGACCGTCAATTTGGACGGTCAACAAGCCATGTCATTACCTCGTCAGCCTAAAAATATTTAAAAAATTCAAATTCAAATTATTTTAATAATTTCTATTATTTATCTTTTTTAAATTATTCAAAAAATTACATTTAAATTAATACATAAGTGAAAATTTAACATAATAAATTATTAAAATAAAAATAAATTAGTTAAAATTAATACAATTTCGTGATAAATATTTTATATGTATGATAAATATAAAATATCTTGAGAAAAATTATTATTTTTATATAAAATACATATGCATCTAATTAATTGGACAAGTTCAGGTTGGATGGTTGAAAACCATGTCTATCCATCACCCATAATATTTGGATCTGAGTTTTACCAATACCCATTGAAAAGCTTTCGAGTAGGGATGACAATTAAACCCATGGCCGCGGGTACCCGACCGTCCCGACCCAATCAACGCGGCGAATTTCCGCATTGACTAGGTATGGGGCGAATATGGATAAACCCCGCAAAACATTTGATGGATATGGGGCGGGTATAGTTTTAGCTTCCCCTGCCCCATAGCCATACCCTCCCCACCAAGACCATTTCTTCACATATAAAAAATACATAAATCAATTGTAACCTATCAATGATAGTGAGGTTAACTCAAGAAAATAAATAATAGAAACGCAATTGACACGCTAAAATACAACACCAAATTTCGACCAAGTGTAATCGCAGTCCGGACAGTAAAGTAGCAAGTTCTAATTATCAACCCGGGGTCTAGATCTACTGCCTACTCCGTGAATATCTATTATCTAGCCAACTAAGTCGATTGATTGTGGTTTTAACTAAAAGCAGTAAGAAAGTAGTAAATGGTTCGGTTTTCTAAAGCAAAGGAAGAGTCACTCGGGAATGAGTCCCCCTAGCTCCTTAGTTAGGTCACAGTTGTAATTACTTTTAGTTGCTTTACTGCTAATTATACTGCGGAAGATCCGACAGTAGCTTGGAATCTCTTAAGCTGACCAAGCCCTCACAGTCAAACTACCCGGCAGACGACTAGTCTTCACCGGGATAGAACGCTGAGGCAATGAACACAGAACTCCACTACTGGAATTAGATTCCATTACAAAGAAGTGAATTGATTAACTCTCGTATAATCGATTCACTACTACCGATTGAAGAAGCTCTAACAACCTAATAAGATTCTATCTATCTCAGGTTGCAGCAGAAATCAATAAAAGGTGATCAGAATTCAATTGATTCAATCAAAACACTTCAATCGATTATAATCAAGCAATATCACAATCCAAACGTAATTACAATCAAGATTCCTAACACATGGAACTAGGGTTCTTCATATCCAAATGAGAGAGGGTTCTACTCCATAGAGAGAGAGAGGAAAACAGAATACAAAGCAGTCATACTCATAAAGATGGGAAGAATCTGCTCAGGGATGTCAATCTTCACTCCAAGCTTGATTGATGAAACCCAGCTCCAAAACCACTCTTAGGGGGTGTTCTTTGCACTTTCTCTCTCTAGAGCTCTGTTTTTGCTCCAAAAAGTCGATTCTCTCTCTTTTGGCTCGAATTTGGGTTAAAACCCAGAAATTCCCGACCACATGGACAGATCACACGGCCGTGTGGATTTTTAGGTGTGCACGTGTAAGTGTGCAAAACGTCGCGTTTCACTTAATTGGCTTCAGGTACGCTACACGGCCAAAACCACACGGCCGTGTGGATTTTAGGCGTGCTCGTGTGAGCTCCCTGGACTTTCCACACGGCCACAAGGGGTCCCCTACACGGCCAGTGTGGCTTGCCCGTGCAATTTAGTGCCACACGGCCAGGTCACACGACCGTGTGGGTTTTTAGGCGTGCCCATGTGGCTTTTCCAGCTTTTCGTCAAACGCCCCAACTTCGTCCAATCGACCCCGAACTCGTGCCCAAACCTTCTTTCACGTAGTAGGACCTGAAATATCACAAACAAGAACAACCTAGCATGAAATCGGTCTAAAACACGAGAGATGAGACTCAAACGGTACAGGAATGGTGGATAAAAACATGTGTATATATCAAGTCATCAGCAATTGAGTGGCCACGCAAATCAAAACCTATTTCCTTTTCATCAACTTTCCCTTCACTCTTTCACTTTTTCCCTTGTGTTCACACGATTATGTTAGTTGTTATTTAATAGATGTATCAGACTCAAAGTCGAAGAATAATGATTGGAATTACATTGTACTCTATCTTATGAATTAATGGATGTTTTAGGAAAAGATATTTTGAACCGTATTAACTGTTAAGAACGACTGTCTCTTTATCAACTTCATGATATAGCAGGTGCGTTGGAAACTATAATTGAAAATTTACATGTAAAGTTTAGGTATTATAATGTTTGATGTAAGAGGCGAGTATTACTCATGGGTACCCGAAACCACTAAGTATGGGGATGGGTTTGCAAAAGCTTCCCTTGCATGGGTATGGACGCCAGTATGAGTTTGTATATTTAAAAGCGGGGATAAGGATGATTTATGAAAACCCGCCCCATTGGCCATTACCATCCCTACTTTCGAGGTAAAGGTTTTACTCTGTACAATTAAATCAGATTTGTGGGGATTATCCACTGATAGTCTGATATTACTGTTTTTGTCATTCCTAAATATGTGAAGGAAAAGAAAACTTAAACCACATCCAGGAACTGGGTAAGGTAATGTATAGAGTCCCGGACAAAAATGAGTTCATATAATTGCGTCAACTTGCATATCATAAACAAACACACGGCTGAATCATCATGCTCTACAGTTTCAACTCAAGTTCGCACCTGTTAACCAAGTAGAGCAATCTAACGCCATAATAAATCCTAGTTCGGACACCTTTTGGAACACAACAAAGATCATTTCAAAACTCATATCCACCCCTGTTTATCTAAAAAATTTACACGTCTGATCTTGTATCCACCATGTACCAAATGTCCGATTCATCGCAACATGATCTGGATACACTTAAACAAACACACAGCTAAATCAGGAGGCTCTACAGCTTCATTTCAAGTGCATTATTTTGAGGGTCAACTGGTCAAGTATGTCTAAAAGCAAAAACTGAAATGACAAGATACTACTTGAGAATCTGGTTGCAAAAGTCCTCCCAGTCCGCTTCTTTGAAGAGAGGATCACAGGGTCTTCATAATCTGGGTTCGTCCCATTGGGCTTTTTGTATATGCGAGTGAGATCTAGATACTCTCATATCTTATCCAGCAACTCATCAAGGTTCCATTCCAGTGGAGCACTGTCCAGCACAACAAGCAAGAGAGAAAACACCACCAGATTACTTATTTGTGAAATACAACTGTGAAATGGCAGACCCTCAGAGGATGAAAGCAAACAAATTCCAATACACAACTTCAGACATATATCCATAATATTTGCACTCAAATTCCAATCCAAAATATAAGGAAAGACTAAGACTAGATCAATTGAACTGTGATCAAAGTCATACCTTCTTCCTAACACAAGCTTCCTTTGAAAGCTGATAACTATCCCATCAGATGACTGAAGTCCAAAATGGGTAACCAAAAGCATTGCTTCTTCTTGACAAGAGCAGAATGCTAGAGTTCCATTCAATGGCTTTGGCGCAAAAAGGTAGTTGTTACTAAACAAGCGAGCTAAGATAATTCCTATCTCCAAACAATAACCACAAATAGCTTTCAAACATGGATCATCATCTACTCCCATGCTTAGTGTAGACCGAAACATACAAGGAGCTCATTTATGCAGCAAACAGAGAAAACCAGCAATATGCAGAGCCCTTAAATAAAGTTCTTCCTGACATACCAGGAAGTAGGGAAACACATATGTAAGCAGTGGCAAGGATCATGCCTCGGAGATTTAGTTCCAGCCACTTTTCTATCATCAGAATCTTCTCGAAACCGAGGGATATCGATCAGCTACAGGATCATGCACCTGGAATTTGGATGGGAATTTCAGCAAGTTCCTTGAGTTGCAGCAGCTGATAGATCAGTAGACCCTATTTTATGAGTTTTAATATCAGGACCATTCAACAGCTTCTGGAAAATTGGGTGATCCAACTGATTCTTGGGAAACAATTCTATTAGCAAAGACATCGTGGTTGCATCGGCTGAGAAACCTTTAGAAACCATCTCATGAATGAGGCCTATTGCTTCAAGGGGATCCTTATGGCGAAGAAACCCATGAATAATCACGTTGTAAGAGCAACTATCTGGTAGACAACTATCCCCCTCCATTTTCCTGAACAAATCATATGCTTCATCCACAAAACCTTGTCTGCAAAGTCCATCAATTGCTATGGTATATGTGCGGCTATCAGGTTGCAAACAATTGTTTTGGGAGAGCCTAGAAAACAGCTCCCTTGCTTCCTTTTCCCTCCCTGCTTTCCACAACCCATCCATAAGGATATTGTACCCTGCAACATTAGACTTCAAACTACTATTTTCTATTACTTCAAATAGAGCTAATGCACCGTCAAGTTTACCTTGTCTACACAAGTAATCAAGCAAGCTATTGTAGGTCACATTATCCGGGGAACAACCCTGACCACTCATTTTATTGAGAATTTTTCGTGCATCTTTAAGCCTCCCTGCTTGACAAAATCCATTTAGCATAGTAGTATACGTGACTGTATCTGGAGCCAAATCCTTCTCAAGCATATCATTAAGTAGTTCTTCAGCTTCATCCATCCTTCCATTGTTACAATATCCGTGAATCATGATATTATAACAGTAAACGTTAGGTTCACATCTCTTATTGACTATGAAATCAAATAACTTTCTAGCTTTGTCTAATTCATTGCGCAAACAGTACCCATCCAGCAATGAATTGTACGTGATGACATTCGGAAGAAATCCTCTTTGAATCATCACTTTGAGTATAACTTTAGCTCCCAAAACATTTCCTTCCTTGCAAAAAGCATCAACCAATGTGGAATAGCTAACTGTATCGGGCTTGATCTTCCTCTCTTCCATTTCATTGAGTAACTTCATAGCTTCATTGATTGTGCTTGAAATGCATAAACCAGCAATCAAGCTATTGTAAGCAACCACATCTGGTTGAATTTTTTCATCCTTCATCTCTGAAAAAACATCAAAAGCCTTCGATACCATCCCATACTTACACAGGCTGCTAATGACTATGCTATAACTAACCACATCAGGTTGACAACCTAACTCCTTCATGTTTTTGAGCAAGTCAAGTCCTGCACTCGTTTGCCCTAGCTTGCATAATCCATCTATAATTGTGGTATAAGAAAAAGCATCCGGATGATAACCCAAAATCCTAATCTTATGAACCAACCTTGCAGCCTCGATTACTCTCCCATCTTTACAGAGCCCATCAATCAGTGTACTGAGCATTACATCATCGAATTGAATACCGAGTTTCAAAGATTTGCTCAAAACTGAGTAGCCAAAATCCACTCGACCCAATTTACAGAAGCAACGAAGAAACATGCTCAGCGTGTGAAGATCATGGTGGAACCCAGCTACTTCCATTTGTTTAGACGCATACAAGGCAGCGTCGAAGGCGTTCATTCTCATAAGAGAATTTACCAACTGAGAAAATTTCACGATTGAGGGTCTGGGGTTCATGCGGAGCATTCTATTAAATGAATCCAGGGCATCATCTACGCTGGCGAAAGTTGCAGAATTTGAGGTCCGAGGAGCAGTTGGATTGGACGCGATGTAATTCGATAGAGTAGCTGCAGCAGAAGCTGAAGAATAAGAATAAGGGAATTCAGTAATACCTGCTTGTCTTCCCCAATGAAACCAAGAACAGTTTTGATGTATGATCCTAGCCATGCCGAGCTGCTGAACTGTGTTGATTTCAAAGTATTTGCAACGGGAGTGACAGAAATCAATGAATCATTCTATTCCACTACCATAACAAGCTCTATCATCCAAACAAATTTCCACCGCGAACCCAGAATGAAAGATGCGAACTTTAAATAGAATCCGGTACCCAACACCTAAAAACCAGATAACTGTATCGCCGGCGGCAGTTGAGACTTGAGTGACGCACTCAGCCGACTAGGGCTGGACATTCGAGGTCGGTTGTATGCGTAATCCGGAATCGGACCGAAATTTCTGGGTTTTGGGTACCCAGGAATCGACATATCATAGTAAAAAATTGGTCTCGGTATCGTATGTGGCTGTTATTCGGGTTTTGAGTAAACTGAACTCGGACCCGAAAATAACAGGACCCGAAGTGGAACCGCTCTTCAGCCCACAGGGTTCGGCCGCCTCAACCCCTAACTCTAAGTCTCCAGCAGCCGCCAGCCAGCAGTGAGCAGACAGCAAAACTCTTCGTTTTCGTTCCCCACTTCCCTCTCGTAGAGATGCAGACAAAAACCTTCCTTCCTTTCCTTTCGGCTTCCACCACCAAATTGCCGACTGTCATCCGTCGTGTCTGTTTTTTTCTTGAATAAAGTTGCTGTAACAGGTTGTCTTCAATGGCTGATGGGTATTCGGGTGACCGAACCATACCCGAAAATCGTGACTTTGGGTCTGGGTACCCAAGAACCGAGTCTGGATCGGGTCTGGTTCCTCAAACTGACGTTTTTTTGGGTCCGGGTACCCTCATATTTGGGTCCGGGTACTAGGACCCGACCCGATCTCCAGCCCTACAGCCGACGGTTCAGTGGCTTGCAGGAATAAGCAGGATCGGCAGAGTGGCTGGACTGGGACTGATTTCACAAGCTCGATGTCTACTTTGAGGAAGGGGAGACTAGATTAGTTCTATTCATATTCCAAGCCAATGACAAGCTCTAATACTATTTGTAACATCCGAACGTTTTCACGACAAGATATTATTAGTTTTGAATTTAGAGTGATGATCTTCCATAAGGCAATTCATCTTTGAATGGCTCTATAATGAACATATTTAACTTCAGAGTTCTCACAAAAACTCTTCTATTTCATTCCAAAATGCTTATTGTAAGTTAAAATCAATTTCTTACTTATGAACCAAAATCTCTCTCATACTTTGTTGATGTGGAATTCACTTTAAAATCATTGTGCCAAAAAAAAAAAAACTAAAGAAAAGAAGAAGAAGAAAATCCTCGGCCTTAATTTCAATGATCTGCATTCCAATACAATTTTACAATCTTTTGGCTCAAACATGACTTCTCAAGAAAAAGTTATCTTGCCAGAATCAAATGTGTTTTCCCAAAACCGTATGTCGAACCATTTGCATGATGTCCTCTCCATTTTCTGGCCTAGTTAATATGAAGCAAATTCAATTGATTGAAAAAACAATGAGAATATAGGGCTCTCCACAGTAAATCCTAGTTCAGACATCTTTTGGAACACAACAGAAGATCATTTCAAAGTTGATATCGACCACCCCTGGCCTGTTTATCACAAAATTTTACAATTCTAGTCTTTCATCCACCATAAATGTCTGATTCATCACAACATGATCTGGACACACTTAAAACAAACACAACTAAATCAAGAGGCTGTACAGTTTCAACTCTAATACGCACCTATTAACCAAGTAGGGAAACAGTACTCTTCCTGTTCACTTGATTGGTCTTCCAATCAACTGCATACGTTATCAAAGGGTTTTTCCATGGCTCTTTCACATATATATCACAGTAACCTCGCTACTCAATAATTGGCATGGCATATAATAACAAGGTAGCAAAGAGTCTTTCTTCACACCTTGTTCATGATCTGCACCACGTCTTCATCCTCCAGCTCATGTTCCTGCGGTTTTGCAGGAATCAATATCAAGCCTCTTTGTCTTTGAGCATGCAAGAAAAAGAAAGAAAGAAAGAAAAAAACTTGTTCGACTGTGAAAATATTTACCTTTCCAACTGTTTGGGGCTTGTGTTATCCTCTCGATCCACATTCCAATGCATTGTCATCAAGGCAAACTTAAAACAAGTACTATTTGCCTAAACAGAAGACCCATGATTACAACCGCTTGTTCACCCAGTGTAATTGTGTTAAGGGTACTAAAAGGTACTTCACAATGAAGAATGAGACGGAAGCACGGTTTGGAGAAGTGTATTATTTGAGGGTCTAGTATATATGTCTAAAAGCAAAAATTGAACTGTTTAGACATATCCTTGTGAATCTGGTTGCAAAAGTCCTCCACGGTCCGCTTCTTTGATGAGAGGATCACAGGGTCTTCATAATCTGGGTTCATCCCTTTGGGCTTTGTGTATGTGCGAGTGAGATTGATAGGGCAAAAGCGTATGCCTTAATCCTATCTTGTAGTAAAACCGGAAAGTCCGGGTATCGTCTCTCAGGGACTGGTACAACCTTATGATTTATCAATTCTTTCGAGCAAACTATATGTGAAAATGTTTAAGAGATGAAATTATTAACTATTAGCAAAATAATTAAACTAATTAAACAAAGTAAACTTGTCGAGGAAAATTCAATGGGAGAAAGCGCTGGGAGAAACACCGGGATTCACTACCTATCCTATCCAGATTAATTCACATATTCCAATCAATTTAATCCATACCTCTACAGCCAGGATATCACTACTGTGCTAGCTATCCCTGTCGGGAATTACTACGTACTAAATAATCAATTCAAATCCTACTGTCGTTGCTCAATGAATTATCTATATAGCCTGAAGATCGATATCCTATTTAAGACCGCATAGCACCTTATTTAATCCACTGTCGCTTCGATAAGTTACTATGTCACATGAAATATGTTCAGTTATTAGGGTTTCACTGTCGCTAATAACCTAATTAACTACGATTCATTGTATTGGTGGCCAGTCAACTCAAGAACTAGCTACACAAAGCATTAATTAATTTCATGCAATAGAGATTGGAAGAAAAGAATCATGAATCAATCCATCAAATCAAGAACTAGCTACATCCTATGGTGTTTCCCCCAGAAATTGGGGTTTAGTTCATGACGAAATTAAGATAAATCGATAGGATTTTGTTCATCATGTTCTAAAACAACAAGAAACAACTAATTAGGTTTAGAAAATCCAACCAACTAATCGCTCTCGTTGAACTCAGCTCAAGTCGCTTGAGAGAAGTCGATCGAACTTCTCAATCGAGTGCTGCTCGCTGCTGCTGCTTTTTGCCTGTTCTCGCTTTCTTCCTCCCAATGAGATTTCCCCCCGATCCCCTGGCAAAAGAATAATGTTCCGCCCAGCACAACCAAAGAGACCCCAATTTAATTGTCTCCCCTTCCAATATTAGTTCCGTCCTTCTGTTCCAAGAAATCCGGCCCAAAGAATGAGCCACCAATAAAATTGCCCCTGTCTTCTAGAAAAACCAGCCGCCCTCCAAAGAGATTTTTGTCTCTTTCTTTTCTCAATAGCCCAAATCCGCCACCAATTAAGCTTCCTTCCGCCGCCCATGTCATTAATCCCCATCCAGCTTGGCTTTGAGCCCAGCATTCGAGAATTGTTTGCAGGTGCAACTTCTTTTTCGTGTTTTCTTCACCTGTAATACATCAAACTCATGGCACAAGGCAGTAATGGTTTTTCAACCATTCTTGGGTTAGCGAGCCCTAAAATAACACCAATCGGCTAAAACATACCACGAATAATCACATAAAGTCTAAGAATTCCATATGTTAAAGCCGATTATCACAACCCCACACTCAATTGTTGCTTGTCCCTAAGCAACGACTCAAACGACACAAACACAAAATGACACACCACAGACTCACTAATCAAACACTCAAACAAAACAAAAAATTTCCTTGTACTCTTGTAGTAATCAGTAGTTTCTTTCTCAAAGGACAAGTTGTGCTTAATGGTCATACCTTTCACCCCACACTCAAGTTCTTTGCAACCATTACCATTGACTGACTCAAATCCATCAAAAACTCAAATAGCAACACTCAAATTCGATCATCGGTAGCGGGTGGTTAACAACTTATGGTGCAACAATTATTAGGAGAATCTAACCACATCAGTGAGGTGCATATCTCGTGAGGACAGTCTGGCTTACTCACACCAATCATAAGCAATTAATTAAGCATGAGTCTCAAAAACTAATGGGGGAAGCTTTTCGCAAACATGATTTTAACTTTAGGCACATCACTACCTTTTATGACAAGGAGAGGCTTTCTCTCTTTCTGCTTTTGCTTGCCGAGAGGTCGTATTTAGTACAAGTGGGATTTGTTTCTTACTACCCACTACAAAAAAAAGAGGCTTTAACGAGGGTTAAAACCGGTCGTTAATTGTCCAAAAACTGTCGGTAATGGTTATTAACGACCGGATAGGACCCCTCATTATAGGCTTTGCCGGTAAAAGTCATTAATGACAGGAAAACTCTATCCGGTCGTTAAAAGTACTAACGAGGGTACTACTTCCGCTCGTTAAAAAACAACTTTTACAAGTATAATCATAGGTATTCCCGACGAGTTTACTCTCGTCAATCTGTAGGTAAATAAGATAATCTGGTCGTTATTGATGTTGCAACTGAATTTATCATTATTGACGTTCAATCCCTATGAAGAAAGCTCTTTATGGAAATTTAATCATAGAAAATACTTTTTGCCATTTTCATTACTAAAACCAACCATAACAAATCTAATATCTTACTAAAAGTTTGCCTATAAAAATACATCCAAGTTGATTGAATAACCATCCAGTAGTAAGGCACGTTTATGACATTGTGCCTTCACAAGATAAACAAAAACTTTAACTCCTAAAGTGGAAGCAGCAATAGTACTATTGCTTTCTTCAGCTTCTTGAAGCACTCTTCTTTGATCCCCTAAGCCTCGTGTATGTCCTTCCAACTCCTTGCTGAATTAATGCTGAAGGCTGAAGCAATGGAAAAACAAACCAATGTTACTCAACATAATTTTTATAATGACGATGATATAAGTGGATTACACAACAAAACAGAAGTTCTGTAAAGATACCGCTAACAAAAACAGAGGAAAAAGAAACACAGATTGAAAAGAATCTGAAACTAGCATCATAAGAAGATACAGAAGAAAGAAAAGGCAAAAAAAAGTATAGTAAAAGTTGCAACAGGCTGTGCACAAAAGGCTATTGTCGCTTACCTTCCCAAAACTTCAAGAGCTGTCAAAGGATTTAGAACTTTACTGTTCTTAAATGACTTGCAATTGAAAAACCTAATCTTAGTTCCACTGAAAGGAAGAAACAACAATTACTATCATTCAAGCAAGCAATGATAGTACACACGATACCAACATACTATTTGCTTACATTTTAGCTCATCTGGTGCATTAATAGCAAGAACAAATGAAGCTCGATCATGTTCATAGAACATCTCTTAACCTGTTTCGCTAAAGTGGTAAGGCTGTGAACGAACATGAGTTAGAACGCTCATGAGTTGCCACAGCTTTTCTGCAACACACGACTCAATAACATCAAATGCTAGCTAGACAACAACAGGCCAAATCTGTTAGTAATTATCTAGCAAACGAAGTTCAATGAATCGCACAACAAAGGGATACTAATTATTTAATGACAATATATGATATGGAATGACTTCTTTTCTGCAACAACAACATCAAGACAAGAGCAACGATGGAAGTCATTTGATGATAAGCTGACCTTGTTTCTGTAACACACTTAGTTTACAAGGAGCAAAAGATGTTCCTTGAGCACAAATTCACAATTTCACATCGTCAAAATTATCCACAAAAGTATATTCTATCATTTGACAGAAGAGAAGGGCATCTAACCCGATCAGGAGGCAAATAGTCAAAATAATCCACTGAATTATATTTTATCACTTGACAGAGGCAAGCAACTGCAGTAGCTTGAACCTTTCCATCTGGATGCTTGGTAAGATTGTGCACTGCATCTCACAGGGTATCTCCTGCAATCGATCAAGAACGACTAAACTAGTTATTACAAGGAAGGGCATACATGTTTGTCCAGTTAAACAAAAGAGATTACCAAACAGCAACTGCAATGCGGCTAAAGAACAGAATGTTATAAACGACATCTATCGACTATCATAGATGTAAATTCACAATACTAAAAGCCAAAAGCTTCTATTTTCATACAATCTGAAAGTTCCTTGCATGGATTTTTTTGGCATCCTAATCATCTAAAAAAATAGCATCCAAAAGATAGGAAATAAGTAGTCAAGAAATTGGGGCAACACACAGGAAAATCGTTCAACAAAAACCCGCAAAAGAATGGGTTAGAGCAAGAAAAACTTCAATTGAAATGGAAAGGAATCTTCAGGGAGCGTGTGACGTCGCATGACAGATGAAGCTGTGGGATAGCGAGAACCTCCGGAAGGAGAAAGTGATGGGCAGAGGAAGCATTGCTAGAAGAAAGCTTTTGTTGGCGGAGCCATAGGAGGGACTGGAGGCAGGCTCGTAGGAGAAGCGGCGAGCCACCACATGCAGATCTAATAAAGTGTTTCAGAGCCAGCAAGAAGCGATTACTGGCAAGCGGTCCTCGATTGGGCAAGATCTGGGCGGGAGACAACTGAGAGAGCCGCCGGCCAGAGTAGACAGATCTAAAGAACTGCACGAGGCCCTTATTGGAAGGCGGCTTCAATCATCGGCGTTGGAGGCTGGATTTGGTGGTGGGTGGATGGGGGATTGAAGGCAAAGCTTGCTCACCATTGGCTTTTGCTTCCCTTTTGGAAAACCTAGATCGATGCTGTTGAGGTCGATTTGGTTCGGCCTGGATAGATTTCTCTCGGCAACGTGAGACAGAGGAGGGAGACCAAAAATGGTTTGATGTTTTTTTGGGGAGTGGTGGGGGATCTAAGTGTGCCTTTTTCTCAGATCTAAAAATTGAAGCGGCGAAACCCGCGAAAACGAAATAGTTTTGGCGGACTTTCTAAAAAATTTCATGAAAGCCAATGACGAGGGTAGTTTGCTCATCGTTATTCTGATTAATTGCCAATAACGAGGGGTGGTTCATGCCACTAACGAGGGTAAATAATACCCCTCCGTATTAGCATAGTGGGATTCCCATTATGGTATTTAACGACTGTTTTTGCTCCCCTCGCCATCTTTTCCCCTCGTTAAAGGCTGATTTTTTTGTAGTGACCGGTGACCGAGCAAGAGCAATTTCTGCTTCTTAGCACTCGCATAAGAGCTTCTTTTAACTCCTTATCCTCGGTCCGTGTGGAGGGTCATTGCACATCCTCAAATGGCACTTCACTCAACTGGGGATCGTACTTGATAAGCAACATCGTACGGTCGCGAACCGATTCTCAATTGAATCTTTCCTCATCCCCATGTGCAATGAGTGATTGCCTCACACGATTTTGGCATTTTTACCCACACTTTAATTGTTATGGCAACTTTCTTATATTTTACTTGTCAGGTAGTGTTTTCTTTTATGAAGATACAGTTCGCCCCATCATAAAACATTCAAAACAGAGAGACTCATTGCAAAATCAAAAGCTCACAATTGATGCCAGTAAGCACGGTATCCAAACATATCGAATGGTCAATGTTCTCCACCTAACTACTTCACCAAAAGCCGTTACACTATCCTCACAAAAGAGAATGTTGCTAAAAGAGTTGCTCATTCAAAGCATATCAAGTCAGTCAAAACATTCAAGCTCATTGTGAAGAACCATACAATTCAACACAGTGGGGTGATTTTGATGATTTCATTCAAGCACAAACTCATTTTCAAGGCATCACGGTCATTTACATCATATTACCACAAGAGTACAAGGTTTTGTTTTTAATTTTTCTGATTTTTAGGTGTTTTTTAGCCATTAGATTAACACAGGCAGACTGCTTTTTACACAGGCAGACTGCTTTTTACACAGGCAAACTGCATGCAGTTTGGCTGTGCTCAACCTAATGGCAATTTTTTTTTGTTTTTTTGTTTTTTTTTTGGATTTTTTTTTGTTTTTTTACCGACCACATGACAAAAGGAACAAACAATTTTTTTTGATTTTTTTTTTACCACATGCAACATGGACAAACAACACTAAGACTCACCACCCCACACTCAGGATGGAACATTGTCCCTAATGTTCAACTCCTAATCTAAACATGCACGGGTTTGACACAACTAAAAATAAAAATAAAAAAAAGAAAAGAAAACTTACCTTGGGTTGCCTCCCAAGAAGCGCTTGTTTAACGTCCTCAGCCTGACGTTCATGGAGCTTTCAACCAATGGGTATGGAAAGGTATCCAACATACCCTCCCAAGCAATGGTAGAACGCATAACCTCCATCCAGCATATGAGTCACCTCTGCAGGGCCAGGTGTACGAAAATTTGGTATGACCTTCTTAGCTGGCATGTTAGACCCTCTAGTGAGGCGTAGGTGGTACTGCAGCGCCTCAAGCAGGTACTCTTCCTGTTTCAATGTCAGTGAAGAAGGAATAATAACAGGAAGATTGAAATCCTTACCCAAATATCTATACTTGAGGTGACCTGGCAAGGATTTCTGCCCTTGCTTTGACTTCAGAATCTGAGCAGATAGGATAGGTGATAGTTCTTCGGATGGTCCACTATCACAGGAAGAGGGATTTTTCCTTTCTCGAGCTTCACTTTCAAATTCATCATGATTATGGTCAACTTGAAAGACATTAAAAATTTCCTCCTCCTTACCTACTCGGAATGTCAACTTGCCTCTCCCAACATCGATGAGTGCATCACCGGTTGCTAGAAAAGGTCTGCCGAGGATTAGAGGCACTCCCCGATCATCTTCCATCTCCAGGATTACAAAATCTGTTGGGAGAATAAACTTTCCCACCTTCACCAATACATTCTCCACCACTCCTTTTGGAATTTTCACTGATCGATCAGCCAATTGGAGAGTGATCCGAGTAGGCTTTAGAACATCTCCCAATCCCAATTTCTTGTAGACTGAGTATGGCATCAAATTAATTCCTGCTCCAAGATCACAAAGTGATTTATTGAATTCTGTACCTCCAATGACACATGGAATGGTGAAGCTGCCTGGATCATCCCTCTTTTCTGGTAATTTATTCTGAATCACAACACTACATTCAGAAGTAAGGGTTACCTTCTCCAGATCAGCCCATTTCCGCTTCTTTGTCAGCAACTCCCTTAAGAATTTAGCATATGTAGGCATCTGTTCAAGTGCCTCCGCCAAGGGTATGTTAACCTGAAGTTGCTTGAAGATATTCACAAATTTCTTGAAGTTTGGGTCTTCCATGGGCTTCATTAACCTTTGAGGGAATGGTGCGGGAGGTTCATAAGGCTTTACCTCTTCATTCTTCAATTTTTCCACTTTTTGAGGTACACGGGCAGCATGCTTTTGCACAGGCAAACCGCTTTCATTTTGCCTGTGCAAGGCTGATTCTTCATTTTCTGCACAAGATCTTTCTCCCGGTGCTTCCTCTTCCGCCTCTGGTGCCTTTTTCAAGCTGCTAGGGTCTTCCAAGGCCTTTCCACTCCTCAATGTCACTGCTACAACCATGGCATCCTTCGGATTCCTCTCAGTATTTGCTGGTAATGTCCCAGGAATCCTGCCTTGCATATCTGCCAAAGTTTGAGCCATCTGGCCTATTTGCCTCTCCATAGCTAGCATAGATGATTGCATATTATTGTTGATGGCTAGCTGTTGAGTGACAAACGGATCCAGGCCCTTCAGATTATTGTCGGTTTTCTGCATGTGAGCCAGAAGCAATTCTTCAAGTTGTGGTTTCTTCTCTGGTTGAGGTGGAGGTTGTTGTTTCTGCATGCCTGGAGGTGGAATGTTGCGAGCACCATTTGGGTTGTTGTTCGCCCAGGAAAAGTTAGGATGCTTCCTCCATTGTGGGTTGTAGGTATTCGAATACATACCACCCTGGCCTTGATTTCTCTGATTGTTGATATAGTGCACATCTTCCACCTGATCAGCCACCAGTGGACATAGATCCCTATGATGAGCACCTTCACATAATTCGCAATAAGCAACCTCCTCCTGTCTACCAAGAGCCAACTTAGCCAGCCTTCGTTCGAGTGCATTGAACTTGGAGTCTAGCTTTGCATCAATCTTTGCTTCTAAGCTTGCAACTCTGTCTATTTCATGCAAGCCTCCTCTCCTTCGAATGCCGGTCTCACTACCCCATTCAGTATCTTCAGAGCATATCTTCTCCAACAGTTCATAAGCTTCTGGTGCTTCCATTCTTGTGAAACCATTTCGGGAAGCATTATTCAGAGCATCTCGAAATTGTCTTCTGATTCCGTTGAAGAAGATGGAGATCACATTCCAATCTTCAAGACCGTGGCTCGGGCATCTCATTAGAAGCTCCTTATAGCGCTCCCATGCCTCGGTCAGACTTTCATCCTCAGCTTGTTTAAAAGTTACAATTTCCTCTTGCCTCTTCATTGCCTTGGCAGGAGGAAAGTACTTATCCAAAAAGGTCTTCTCAAGCTGACCCCATGTTGTAATGGAACGGGGTGTCAAGTTCTGGAACCAGTGTGATGCATTCCCAAGCAGAGAAAATGAGAACATCCGAAGACGGATGGCATCATCAGACACAGCCGGGCTCTTCATTGTGTCACAAATGTTTGCAAACCGGCGGAGATGTTCATGAGGATCCTCGGTGCTGGCCCCTGAGAAGGTGTACCCATTAGTGATCATATTGATGAAGGCTGGGGCAATCTCCATGTTGGCATCCCCAGCCGGAATGACAACACATGAAGCTCGGGCTCCAGTCCTCCGATTCAGACGAGCCCTGATCGAACGATCCTGTTCAGCCATGATGACTGGCTCAATGTCACGAGGTGGTGGTGGTGGTGTAGGAACGACAGGTGATGAAGCCTGCCCTCTCTGGGTTAGGGAAGGCCTAGGAGTTGTGGTTGGCTGCTTCCCTAACTTGACCTGCTTCCTGTTCAGTCGACAGGTCTTCTCGATCTCCAGGTCTAGTGGCAATAAATCCCTGGTTGTCCTCCTAGGCATGTACAAAAAGGATTAACCTGAAATTCACCTGCACACTAGCACACAGATCAAAATAGTTCACTCACAAAAATCAATAAAAAATAAGGTATGGCAGTCCCCGGCAACGGCGCCAAAAACTTGGTAGGGCAAAAGCGTATGCCTTAATCCTATCTTGTAGTAAAACCGGAAAGTCCGGGTATCGTCTCTCAGGGACTGGTACAACCTTATGATTTATCAATTCTTTCGAGCAAACTATATGTGAAAATGTTTAAGAGATGAAATTATTAACTATTAGCAAAATAATTAAACTAATTAAACAAAGTAAACTTGTCGAGGAAAATTCAATGGGAGAAAGCTCTGGGAGAAACACCGGGATTCACTACCTATCCTATCCAGATTAATTCACATATTCCAATCAATTTAATCCATACCTCTACAGCCAGGATATCACTACTGTGCTAGCTATCCCTGTCGGGAATTACTACGTACTAAATAATCAATTCAAATCCTACTGTCGTTGCTCAATGAATTAACTATATAGCCTGAAGATCGATATCCTATTTAAGACCGCATAGCACCTTATTTAATCCACTGTCGCTTCGATAAGTTACTATGTCACATGAAATATGTTCAGTTATTAGGGTTTCACTGTCGCTAATAACCTAATTAACTACGATTCATTGTATTGGTGGCCAGTCAACTCAAGAACTAGCTACACAAAGCATTAATTAATTTCATGCAATAGAGATTGGAAGAAAAGAATCATGAATCAATCCATCAAATCAAGAACTAGCTACATCCTATGGTGTTTCCCCCAGAAATTGGGGTTTAGTTCATGACGAAATTAAGATAAATCGATAGGGTTTTGTTCATCATGTTCTAAAACAACAAGAAACAACTAATTAGGTTTAGAAAATCCAACCAACTAATCGCTCTCGTTGAACTCAGCTCAAGTCGCTTGAGAGAAGTCGATCGAACTTCTCAATCGAGTGCTGCTCGCTGCTGCTGCTTTTTGCCTGTTCTCGCTTTCTTCCTCCCAATGAGATTTCCCCCCGATCCCCTGGCAAAAGAATAATGTTCCGCCCAGCACAACCAAAGAGACCCCAATTTAATTGCCTCCCCTTCCAATATTAGTTCCGTCCTTCTGTTCCAAGAAATCCGGCCCAAAGAATGAGCCACCAATAAAATTGCCCCTGTCTTCTAGAAAAACCAGCCGCCCTCCAAAGAGATTTTTGTCTCTTTCTTTTCTCAATAGCCCAAATCCGCCACCAATTAAGCTTCCTTCCGCCGCCCATGTCATTAATCCCCATCCAGCTGGGCTTTGAGCCCAGCATTCGAGAATTGTTTGCAGGTGCAACTTCTTTTTCGTGTTTTCTTCACCTGTAATACATCAAACTCATGGCACAAGGCAGTAATGGTTTTTCAACCATTCTTGGGTTAGCGAGCCCTAAAATAACACCAATCGGCTAAAACATACCACGAATAATCACATAAAGTCTAAGAATTCCATATGTTAAAGCCGATTATCAGAGATCTAGATACTCCCATATCTTGTCCAGCAACCCATCAAATCAAGATGAGCACTGTCCAACCCAACAAGCAAGAAAGAAAACCCTACCAGATTACTTATTTGCAAAATACAAATGTGAGATGGAAGACCCTTATTCTGGTAATGTAAAATACTCTGGGGGTAGTTTGGACTTCGGATGGCAAAAGATTGATGGATATGAAAAAGGATGGAACATAACACTTTTGATGGTTTTAAAACTTTGTTGTTTGAATGTTGGATTTAAGAAGTGGACTGCCATAAATGGAGTGCGACTTCTACCCTCACCGATATTTTTGAAGGTAAATGGTTGAGGAAAAAAGAGATATTAGGAGTGACAAATTTCGAAAAACCAATGTGCCACCCACGGATTTGGTACCCTCATTGTTTTCAAAGTGGGGTTGGCACCTTTTCTGAGGCCACTAAGTAAGGATTTTGAGCAAAATAGTGAATTTGGTGTGCAAATCGGTAAAACCAAATCGAAAATCCAAGAGCTGTTTCACCTCTAATAGCACTAAACAAAGCTTAGTAATTACCCAATTATTAACCCTAGCACACTACAATTCCATGCATAAGTCAGGTTGAAGATATTGAGGGGATGGCATAATGAGAATACTCACGCTTATCAAACAACCAGAATGAAAGTTGAAACGCAATGAAAAGAGAAAAACGAAAAGTTAGGCGCAGGGAAAATAAAATTTCACCTGATTGGGCAGTAGTGAGGAAGTTTATCCAAAATCTGGAGCTCTTCAAGAGTGATCTGATCGATCTTGTTCAGGGCATAGACACATGGAATATATACCCTACTGCCCTCAATGACATCAATCAGATCATCAGCAGTTGCATCAAACCTCAACGTAAGATCAGCATTGTGAATTCTGTATTCTCTGCATATTGCCTTCACAGTCTCAAGATCAACATGCGTATTGGTGACTGTAGCTGTGAAATAAATCACACCCTTATCCTTCTTTCTGAATGTCAGATTAGGTGGCTCCTTGTTTAACCTATTTCACGAAGAACACCCGAGCTTTTTATGATTCTATTCATTTGTTGAAGACTGAAATAATACAACTTTGTATAGAGTTGTTCCCCCTCCTAGAAAATTATAGAGTGAAGATGCATCACAAATTAATGAAAGTGCAATACCAGAATTTTGGAGGCTAAAAAGTGGAAGCTAGTCCATACCCAGGCCCCAAATTCTAAACAAATGTACACAAACATACATAAGAAATTGAAGCTACTTTGTAATTACCTTATGCCAAATCCTTCAAGCTCTTTTTCGATAAGGCGCTTATGGGTTATTGGCTTTATTGCATCAAGAACAATTATGATACAATTGCATGTCCTAGCAGTACTTATCACCTGCAATGCACTTTCAGCTTTAACTTACACATCCAGGTGGTATCATTATCATATGTAAATAATGAGATATAAGAGCACATAAACTACAAGCCCCAAGTAGAAGCATGAATGACTAAAATCCATCATCGATTCAAAAATAAACAATGGAATACTAATGACCTTGAGACTAGAGAAACAACCTTCTAGGAAACACAAGGCCATACTCAAAGCTCTGCTGGGGTTGTCGATTCACAAAGGGTATCACACAATCGAACTACACAGACTGCAAAGTACAACCCAAAGTACATCTTTCTCCATAAACATCAAGTTCAATAGATTGTTAACTCTTAACATCATATTCACTATAAATATCTACCACTAAACACTATAAATGGTTGATCTTTAATGAAAAAGATGATAAGTTAACAAGCATTCTAGTACAATCAAAGAGTATGGTGTACATAAAATATGATAAACCCGGCTACCCAAACAATCAACACAAATGACTAAATGAGGATATCACTTAGGATAAAGTAAGGAGACAAATGTTTACCTGTCTTCCTCGACCCTTTCCATCCTTAGCACCCTCAATAATACCAGGGAGATCCAGCAACTGAAATAAATAACAATAGGTGCAGTTCATCCTTTTTGTTATTTTCTAGAAAAGAGAGCAATAGGAAAAACAGGAAAAAGATAGTGAAAAAAAGGAAGAAAGAAACACAGTGGATCTTCGAGGTAAGTTGACCAACAAAGAACTGAATGGTTACATGCAAGCTACTCTGAAGAGGTATGAATCCCTCTCCCTAAAGCTATTCTATCTAAACAAACTGATCTGGGTGGACGATGTACCAGGCAAAGTACCCAATGGATACAGAACTTAAGGTCATAACTCATCACCCAAATATGAATCGAAAATCAGAAGAAAAAAAAATGGTAGAAAATAATATCACCTGAATCTTTGCTCCCCTATATACGATAACACGAGGGATGCAAGTCAAAGTAGTAAATTCTTAGGAAGCAACCTGCAAGTTAATAAAATTGGAAGGAGTCTCAGTCTCTAGAAATTTCTGGAGTGCATAACAACAAGATAATAGCTAGACACCCAAATTACAGATTGCAGCCAGCACTACTAAATCAACTGCTTTTTTTTTTTTTGGTACCAACAATTAAAAATTGTTTTCTCGTGAAAAAATAAATTAGGACACCTCTCCAAACCCTTTCCTTGATAAGTTAAGCAGGATATAGACGTCTATACACTTAGACTAAGCTCCAAACCTACAATGGTTATACTTCTTAAGAGTTTCAAAGCAGGCTGCAAGGATGAAATGGAAACTAAAACTATGAAAGACACCATGCCATCATACCTATGCCAGTATGCCTCGCTGAAGTATGTCAGCCTAAAAGATGCCAAAATGTACATTCAAAATAAGTTGAACAAACTTATAGAGAAACAAATTACCGAGGAAGTTTTAAACAAATCTTAACTGCAGTTTGATAGAAAAGCATAGATGTATACAATTCTCCAACCTTGCTCACAACAATTCACTTGTTTACTGAGAAGAGAAATGCATTATGAAAGGAAAGTAAAACGAATTTAACACTGTACCTCTGAAAATTTGTTCAACTGAAGAGTAGATTTGTTTAGAAGGGTAGATTTCCCAACTGAAGGAAACCCCACAAGAGTTCGAAGACGACGGGGAGGAAGAAAAGCTGAGATGAACTGAAGAAGAAGGTACGAGAAAAGAGTTAGCCTGGAGGTCGTATGGCGTACATCGATGGTGGTGGAGAAAGTGTGCATGTTGGGCCGCCCATCATTCTATCATACGTATAATGAAGTTGCTATCTGCTTCTTTGACATGGTAAGATGTTGATCTAGTGAATCATTGTTGGTTATGTTTAATTCTGGATCTTATTCCTTGCCACAAGGGTGCCTTTCATTTCCTTGATTGGTTGTTCTGATCTTTTATTCCTCTCTATATTTTTATTAGAACTATAACTTGTTGGATAGAAAGTATGTAGTTTCATTGCTTAGTAGGTCTAATTAGTGTACTGTTAACTGGGTGCATACCTAAAGTTTGATGACAGTTTATAATGTTCTCTTGCTAGCCAGTCATAATATTCGATATATTGGCTAGCAAATGGTTGTTGATGATTTTTTTTTTTAAAATCTTGATGGATGAAGTCTCCACTGGCGTTCTAGTACTGAAGCAACACTTATAATTCTCTTGTTAGGTTTTTCTTTTTGCATTCTCATGTATAATGTAAGATGATGAGAGCATACTTGATTCTTTTTATTTTGAGGGGCGAACTTCATTTGTTTGTCTGTGCTGAATGCTTCGCTTCTTTCACTTCATTTTATTATTTGTAGTCCTTCTGCCCTATAAGGTTTATCAAAACTATTGTTTGTATCATCAAATTTGTATATGAAGGTTTTATATATATATATATGTTGAGAGATAGAAAGGCTAAGTTGAAGAGAAAAATTGCCTGCTCAGTTCTTACTTGATTGTCACATAAGCTTGGAGTTCAACCTTTCAACAAGAGACTGGGTACTGTGCTTAATGTCCGCTCAATTATTTATTACTTATGATCAATTTGTAGAAGGAGAAGAAGAACTCACAGGACCTCAGTGGTGTTTTTGTGTTTGATGTTGCTGAGAGAGAGCATTTGGATAGGCCAACTGTGAGACTTATAAAAGAATTTGGTTGTGTTGAAGGTAAGTCTCAGAGTCAATTATTTTCTTAAACCAAGGGGACTTACTTCTTGTATATTTCGTAGTTTCGGATGCACTTTTTGATAGTGTAAAAGACATGCCTGGTGGTGCTAGTAACCTCTTTAGTCCTTTAGATTGCTACGAAATAATGATCGTTATTACTTCCAAGTCTTTTGGATGCTATAATCAAATCCCGAGAGAATGTCTCATGAACACACACACACAAACAACTGACATTTATACGTTTCGGAGAATGCAACACGGATATTCTGAGGTCATGTTTACTATTTCTGCTAGCAGAATCTGTTTTCAAAAGAGATTGGCAGTCAATATGGTATTGTATCTGGCTCCTGGGGAAACGTTTTAGAGGCATTCGTGCAGAGTCTCATAGTTTGAAGGGGAATAAAACTTTTATTTCTTGGACCATAGAATTTTTGGATGGTTGTTTAGCACCATTAATGTGGTATTATAGAAGTAAGTGGTATGCTTGAAGATCTGAAGTTCCCCTAAAGTACCAAACCTTTCCTTGTCTGATGGTTTTGTCTCCTGATATAAACACTCACTTCATCGACTTATGGTGCTTGGTGGACAGGAATGTGTTTCTCAAATTTTAACTTTCCTATCTTCTTTTGCAGTTTTGCTTTGACATTTTATGGTATCTCAACTAATCCTCGATTGGTCGCCCTTATTGCTCAAGTAAGACTCCCACCTGTCCGTGACTTGATTAGTTGGACATGAACACAATCAATTGGGAAGAGCATATTATTTGCATAGTTCTTTGGCATATGTTCATATCTATAATTGTTCGTATGACTGCTAGTTTTGACTAATATGATGTGAAGTGCCCAGGAGACATCTGAACAATTGAAAAACCTAGAAAACCTCATTAAGCGACTGCTATTGGGCCAGATCGAGCCCGTTGATTCCACCGAGAGCCAAGTGCAGAAGCAAGCCCAGCCCGTCGCTTGCATGAGCATGCACGTTACTATTCCTAATGCTACATGTATTGGTAATAGGAGTAGGAGTCCTCTCGGCTGTACCCTAGGTTACAAGTTGCAGGGTATAAATATGCATGTATCAAGGCCTTTGGCCGCACCTCAATAATAAGAGAAGTCAGTTGTTTGTGGATGTAAGTCTCACACACCGTGAGACCGAACCACGTTAAAATCGTGTTCTCTCGTTTTCGAGTTCACTATTTATCATGGTATCAGAGCATTGATCCGTCCCATCTTTCGTTGTTCATCCTTCCGTCATGGGCGACGAAGCTACCCCCCCCCCCCCCCCCGCAGTCAGAGTCCAAGTCCGGGGTGTCTAGTTCGTCGGAAAGCAGCAGTCCTGCTGTTGATCTCGTTTATCATCTCGCACCATCCGATAGCACGGGCCATCTCCACGTCAGTAGCCTTCTCACATCGTCCAATTATGGTGAGTGGGTTCTCGAGATGACTGATGCTCTCGTTGCAAAAAATAAGCTTGGTTTCGTTGATGGTTCAGTTCCGAAACCAACTGTTGTCGCCGATCAGGCCGCCTGGGTTCGCTGTGATGCGATGGTCAAAGGCTGGCTTCGTACGGCCATGAATCCGGAGGTTCGTAGTAGCGTTATGTACGCCACATCATCGGCAGCAATCTGGTCCGATCTGAAAGATCGTTTTGGCAAATGGAGCCTCACTCGAGTCTATGAATTGAGGCGTCTCATTGCTCTCCTGCAGCAGGAAAAACTTTCAGTCTCACAATTTTACTCAAGGCTTCGAGGGATCTGGGAAGAGACACAGGCGATTCTAACCCCACCATGTTGTACGTGTGGCTTGTGCCAATGCAACTTGGAGCGACGCATGCGAGACCAAACTGAAAGTTTGCGTTTGTTGGACTTTCTCCTATGCCTGGATGAGTCTTTTGCCACCGTTCGGAGTCAAGTCTTGTCGATGAAACCGACTCCGTCCCTTGCTGAGGCCTTTCACGTTGTTTCCGCAGACGAGCAGCAACGTCTTCTTTCACAGTCCCGCAAGACCCCGGTTGAGAGTGCGGCCTTCAACTCCCGCCGTGATGATGACCTGCGCGATGTCAAGGCAGGCTCTAATGGGGATTCGCGGCCTCGTCCCCGCTGCACCCATTGCGGAAAGCAAGGTCATCTAAAAGAGACCTGTTATGATCTCATCGGTTGGCCGCCTAAGGGCAGCAAATCTGCACAACGTCGCCTCAATTCCTCGGATAGCGGCCCTAAAGCTTCCCAAGTTGATGCTGATTCTAGTCCTGTCGCTGGTTTTAGTCTCCAACAACTTGAACAACTTCGGCAGTTTTTTGGAATGGCGCTGAAGGGAGCATCCGACCCGACCGTCAATATGGCTGGTACGTTCACACACTCTTCTGAATGGTTATTAGACTCAGGCTGTAATGAGCATATAGCCATGGATGACTCTTTGTTAATTGATACCGTCGCCGAACATGCTAGTCAACCTGTTCGGATTCCCAATGGTGATAGTGTTCCTGTGGCTAAAGTTTGATCTGTTGCCTTACCGGCTGGTCTTCGTCTGGATCGTGTACTTCATGTCCCGGATTTTCGTTATAATCTCATGTCAGTCAGTCGGTTAACAGCGGAAAATAATGTTGCTTCGATTTTCTCCGGGATTTTTGTGTCATCCAGGACTTAAGCTCCAGGAGCGTGATTGGGAAGGGGAATCTCCGTGACGGTCTCTATTATCTCCAGCTCTTTGGCTGTCGAGAGAGCGTGGTCTTCGCGGTAGATGGTGGAAGTAAAGTTGCTGCGTCAACTTGGCATGCTCGACTTGGGCATCCGTCAGCTGAAAAGATGTCACAGCTTCAGTCTAGTATTTATTTTGTTCCTCAGTCTGTTAAGGAACCTTGTCATTCGTGTTTACGGGCCAAGCTAGCTCGAACCCCTTTTCCTTCTAGTTCGATCAAGACTACAGATTGTTTTGAGTTGTTGCACATGGATATTTGGGGTGGTTATCATGTCGAATCTCTCAGTGGAGCACATTATTTCTTGACGATTGTTGATGATTTTAGTCGCGGCGTGTGGGTTTATCTCTTGCGATTTAAATCAGAAGTTGGTCGTTATTTGATGATGTTTTGTCGCATGGCTCGTACACAGTTTGGTAAGACAGTTAAGCGCATCCAGGCTGATAATGGGTTTGAGTTTCAAACCATTACTCTCCGCACATTCTATGAGGAACACGAGATTCTTCTCCAGACCTCGTGTACTGACACTCCTCAACAGAATGGCGTTGTCGAGCAAAAACATCGTCATTTGTTTGAGACTGCGCGCGCCTTGCGTTTTCAGGCCGACCTTCCCCTTCGCTTCTTGGGGGAGTGCATTCTCACGGCCACTTACCTACTTAATCGTTTGCCCACCACGGTCACTGGTAAGACACCTTTTGAGGTTATCTTTGGTAAATCGGCTTCCTACTCACATCTCCGGGTTTTCGGATGCCTTGTCTATGCCAAAGACAATCATAGTGGTCTTTACAAGTTCGCCGAACGGGGGCGTGCATGCATTTTTCTCGGATATGCTGCTCATCAAAAAGGTTATCGTGTCTACGATCTCGTCACTCGCAAGCTGACCACGTCTCGTGATGTGGTTTTCCATGAGGATGTCTTCCCCATGCAGCTTCAGGA